>JASTWR010000532.1:0-117881 GCA_030770355.1 Harpagoxenus sublaevis | reverse complement strand
TTTGAGAGTAATCGCCCCACTTCTTCCACCGCTAAGACAGAAACGAACTTGGTTCGCCTGCTTCGCCGTACATCTTCAATAAGAAAGAATGTGGGTTAACGCTGATTCACTCCCACTTATTGTTAATAACCTGTAACAAAGATTGTGTTCAAGTTTATTATTATCTGTTAACATATTTTTACTTGTATGTTAATAATAATTAATGTTGTAATATATACTTACAATAAGTTTAGCCAAGGCCTTTCTTGAGAAGTAGACATTCGTCTCACTTCTTTTTGCACGACTCTGCATCGCCGTCAGTCATGACAATTTCAGATCTGATCTTAGCAGGTCTTAGGATATAACTTATACTAGGATATAAGTATATATCATTAATAATTAAAACACGCAAAAGATAGCACTATGAATTCTTTTAAAGTCCGCCACTGTTATTGTCAAATGTACAGAAAAGTCTCCGGAGATTCTTCTCAATCCACAATAAACGGCATTTATTGGGAGAGATAGCTCCGGTTTAGGGTGATCAATATACGTATACCAAGACCTTTTACTTCTGTAAAAGGTTTGGATAAGTATGATCAAAGAAATGTATATTTGACAATAACAGCGGCGCGTTTGTTACACGGCTTTTTACATATGTATTGTATAATTTATAACTTTTTAGTTACAAATTATACAATAACAATTTAGCTTTTTATTCCAAAAATTAAGCCCTTCATTCCAATTAAAACTAAATACAACGAATATGAAATCCAAACAAGTGGTGACATTCGTGGTACATTGCGAAGCGTGGCTTTGAGTTAAAAACCAATGTAACTGCATCAAAGAAAAATATTGATTTTTGGACTTTACAGTTAGACTGACAAACCGCGCATAATACTCCGGGGAAACTTTCGGATGTAGGATACATTCTGTGTCGAGACGTGAACATTGCATCGCGTGAGATTGCATTAGAGGACTGAATTGAGAATGGATGACGCAAAACAGCGTCGTCTGGCCAAAACCTGAGAAATTATTGAATACGTTTCTCCACATTTGTTTGTGAAGAATTATCGCGTTACGATTGCATAAAGTTCAAGGTTTTATTAGTATTTACACTCACCAAACACATACGAAAATACGAATAATTTTAGCAGCGAACTAGAGATTGACGTGAAATATCTTGCCGGTCCATAACGTGTAAACAAATTTCATGACAACTTGCAAGAAAAATAAAAAGCAAAAGAGTACAAAAACCAAAAGAGTAAAAAAAGCAAAAACATATATACATGCATTACAAAAAGCAATATTACAGCCACCAGGCAACCCAAGCTATGTCTGAGCCTCTCTAAAGCTAAACTGGAAAGTTTTCTATCAATCTAAAATGCCCCTGCGGCACTTTAAAATATTCGGAAGTGCGTAAACTCTTCCACAATGAGTATAGCTTATGAGAGACTCAATTATAAATCCGAGGACGTAGAGGGACCTTCATCACCAGCAAACAAACGCAAATAACATGCATTATTTGTTTCGTTTGTTTGACGAAAATTCTCGGAGGACATGAGAGCTAAATGTCGAGCATCAACTGTCATGGTTCGAGCTGTTTCTCCTCTCGCCCTCAGACATGATTTAAATACGCATATACCTTGAACGTGACTCGGAGAAAGGCAATTACGTTTCTTCGTTTTTACGTCTGTCAGCATGGAAAACACTCTTTCGGCATCAGCATTAGAATTTGGAAGAGATCGAATTGCATTTACTAATTTTGTAACCATGGGATATTTAAATTTGTCATCCGCGTCTTTAGTTGCCATTATTGTTTTCCAGGCATCATCAAAATTTAAACTGCTTATATCTGTCTTCTGCTCTGATGTAAAATCCAGAACTAAAGATTTCCATTCTTTTCGCAACATCTCCTCATCAAATCCGCCCAATCGTTTGGCAACAAGAAGAACATCCTCAACAACGGAGTTGTTTGGTCTGTTCTCCTCGTCTTCTTGCTGCAGAGCAAATTTCGGATCAAAAATCCTCAATTTACTCAGAAAATCCTCTTTGACAAAAAGTCTCCGACGAATTTCTTTAGCAGCAATGTTGTAGAATGACAAACAACTGGCGTACACTGATTTGACAATTTCACTTTGACCTTCTTCATTCAATCGATCAAGAAGGTCTTGGCAATCCTGTCCGACCATAACTTGATCAGGAGATATACGATTGCACGCGAGTAAAGGATCAATTACACCAATCCCAACAAACTTTAATAACGGAGCTTTTACTACATTACGAAGGATGGTTTTCAAAAAATTTTCCGCGGCTGACTGTAGTAAATGAACTTTTGTTTCTTCAGCTTGAAAAGATGCATTGAATTTGTTAAAAGCATCAAGAATATACTCAAGAAACAAAAGATATGCTTGTATTTCTGGATTTTGCATCATAGCTAGCAAAGCAGCTCCAGATTTTGATTTTTCGGTTAACTGTTCTTCTACCAAAAATTTCTGCAGCACGTCCCAATTTTCATTCACTCTAACCACGCACGAATGACGTGAGAGCCATCGCGTTTCACACAATTTTAAATTTTTCTCCCATTATTATCTAAATTAAATGACTGTTGAAATTGTTTAAAAATACACGCGCGCTTGGGACTGCTGGAGATAAACGATGCCACTTTTCGCAGGAATTCCTCGCATGCTTCAGGAATTGCTGTACAAGCTGCATTTGCTACTAATGCAGATGCATGGCAAGGACATGGCATCATTATCAAATTTTTGCAATAGTTTTCCAGTTTTGTTTTAAATGATTCGTACTTTCCTGTCATAACGGAGGCGTTATCACAAGAAAGAGCGAGAATGTTGTGGAACGGAATTTGGTTTTTCCACATTACGTCTCTAAAAGTTGTAAATAATTTCTCGGCACTACAATCACTCGCGTCCAAATGAATTAATTCAAATAATTCCGTTCGAACATCCAAAGTGTCAGGGTCGACGTACCGAACAAGAAACGTCATCCATTTTTCATTATTTACGTCGGATGTTTCATCAATAAAAATAGAAAATTTAGTATTTTGTAATACATCAAGTACTCGCTCTTTTTCGCGAGCACATAAAACTTTATTTATTATTTCCGGTACCTTTTTCCGATTTATGTTCGCACTTTGCAAGATTTCGGGATCTTTTCCGACATCTTGAAAGAGCTTCATCATCGCCTCTGCCGTTTGAAATGGAATATTGTATTCGGCAACAAATGCTGCTATCTTAATTTCCGCTATTTTTTTACGATCTTCAAAAGACAGAGACGATTCTTTGTCAGGCGTATCGAAATCAGTAAAGCCCCTTTTCTGACACTGAGAGATATGTCTCTTCGACTCAGAATGCCGCATAAGCGCGTCGAGACCACATCGAAATGTTACATTGCAGAAGGAGTAAAAACAATTATACGGATTATTCGGATCTTTACCCAGCTATGGTTTGAATTTTTTATTTTCAAACCATGAATGGGAAAACACCCTCTTGCGAGATTCCTTTTAGTTGCATTTACTTCTTCGGGGCAATTTGTAAACTTTTTTCGATGAGTCTCTGATTCGGCGTGCCTCGAAACTCGTGATGAGCAAGAAAAACGTTTTGTTACAAACAACACAAAAATATAAACTACTATCATTTGGAACTTCCTTTATCAGGATTTATAATTATCGTTTTCCAACCAATCACGAGAAAATTTTAACTGTTGTTTACATTTAGACTCCATGCTGAGGATGAAAGAACGCAGAAGAAAGAGTTACAGAAAGATATCAAAGAAAGCACAAAAAAATAATAGTAATGAAAAAAAAGTGCAACTGTAAATACTTTTACCAGAATACACACGAAGAGAGTAAGAGAAAAGTGTATGAAGAACGTAACTACAACTAATGTTGCATGCAATTTAGTCGTATAAGTATGACAGATAAATCATAAATGACATACGCTAACTACTTACATCTGCACACAACAGAAAAAAACTACCAAGCCGCAAGAACAATCTCTATCACAATATATCTGTATAACTGTTAACTGCACAACGTCAACAAACGCGAAGTAAGCTACGACGATAATGACTACGACGACAAAAGAGAATCGCGAGACGCAGTGCCGATTACGCGATGTAGCAGGCCCTGATAAAAAATGTATAATATTTTGTCAGAAATGTAACGTTTGTTATTCTTATTGTGTTTCGGTTTTTCGGTAAAACGTTTTTATTTATATGCAATATGTGAAATATTCTAAAAAAATACTATTTTCATAAAATTTATATTAATCCTGCATTCGTGTACACGAAACGTTAGTGCTCCGAGCACTTACCCAGGTAGCATTAATGTCTAAAAAGACATCATAAAAATGTCTTTAAGATGCCAGATATCTTAAAGATGTCTTTATGATGTCTTTTAGACATTAATTGCTACCTGGGTTAATTAGAGCAATCGCCGCGTCGCGCTTTGGCAATATCGCGAATCGCGTCGACACTGCATACTTACCTATATTTCTTTCTTCACCTCTTCTGTACGAAACCACTTGTATGGAAGTAGAAAGGAATTGGAAGAGTAGTTATTGTTTTTAAAACCGCTCAATGCCCGATAGGAAACAACAGATAAACTATTATTTGATGTTTATATGTATGCCGAGTTATTAAACCTCGGGAACATTTATTTTCAAGAAAATACTGCTCTAAATGTGTATTTTTGTACAATTAAAAAAATTTCGAAAAAAGGAAAATATCAATTTTAGCTAAAAAATTGACAGATTTGTTCACACTGACATGAAAAACAATTGTGAAAAATTTGAGGACAATCAGCGTCAGACGTTCCGTTAAATTTAATTGTCATATATGTATATATATATGTCTATAGAAATTATAGTATTACATGTGTAATAAATAGCGTATATATATTTTTTTTATCTCCACTTATATATATTTATTGTCTCCACTTATATAAATACATGATATGTTTATCAAAATTGATATGGGCTACGTATGGAAACTGCCAAGTTCATCAGATTTGCCACAAAAATACCGACGCAAAATCATCCACAAAGTCCATCTATGTTTGTGGCCACCACATCTAAGGAAGAGGACGACCTGCATTCTATTTAGTCAAGAGGAAGATAGATTTTGGATTATCCTTCGCCTAAACATACTTCAATAACTCTCTGATGTCTCGGGAAACTCCGGATCCCCAAAAACCTTTAAAAAGATATTTATTATATTTATATTATATATATATATATAACATAAAAAAGTGATAATCAAATAAAATATTATACCTTCTGGTGTCTTTGGTCGCTCATATTTTCGTCGATGTCGCGAGCATTGATTCTTCCTTTTTTGGAGATCCTCTTTTGAGAGTCCCAACGACTCATAATACTACAAATCATAAATATGAATTACTTTTTTATGAGAAATATTTATATTTACATTTCCTTCTTTTTATTTATATATATTTTTGTTATTTATTTATATAACTCTACTATTAATATTGCATTAATTACTTTTCTGCATTCCCAGAAATCCTGACCGTTTAACTTTGCTCTCTCAGCTTTACAGCGCATGTTGAGCTGCTTCACAATTTGCTTTCTTTTTGGCCTTCTGTAAATATAATATTTTTATTTATTATAGATATACAAAAGCAACTTACATTACCACAATTGTTAAAAGTGATATT
Source organism: Harpagoxenus sublaevis (assembly GCA_030770355.1). NCBI lineage: Eukaryota > Metazoa > Arthropoda > Insecta > Hymenoptera > Formicidae > Harpagoxenus > Harpagoxenus sublaevis. The sequence goes on along the minus strand of JASTWR010000532.1, from coordinate 112,216 downwards.
TACACTTTAAACTTATCCAGTGACATTTTTTTTTCAGGTGGCTTGTTTTCTGTTTCATCCAAAATTTCAGGTGGCTTCTTTTCTGTTTCATCCAAAATTTCAGGTGGCTTCTTTTCTGTGTCATCCAAAATGAGCAAATCATCATCCGTGTCATCCGTGTCACTTATATTTGCAGCTTGCTCTGCAGGCAGATAAAAATAATTAGTTTCGTCTTCGCAGGCAGTCATTTATATTTTGAATAAGTACCCTGGTAACCATCTCCGATAGACAACGATAAAAAACGGCTATATTTGTATCGTTTTTTAATCGTATCTTATCGGTTCTATCGTTGCATATTTACAAGACAATACTTATATTAATTTTACCTTTCAATATATTATTAATAACTGCGGATTTATCTGCATCTTCCATTTGCGTTGAAGTATGTTTAGGCGAAGGACATAATCCAAAATCTATCTTCCTCTTGAATGAATAAAAGGCAGGTCGTCTCCTCCTCATATGTGGTGGCCACACCATAGATGGACTTTCTGGCTGATTTTCGTCGGTATTTTTGTTCAAATCTGATGAACCTGCAGTTTCCATATCGGAATACGTACTCGACACTTATTATATCTACAGTAATAAGTAATTGCAATAATAGCGAGCTGCGAGCTCGAGCGAGCATCGGTAGTGCACGGATCGGTGAGACTCGTCGTCTTTTGTTACTTTCCGCATGTGTCGAGAGAGCGGATCGATACATATATATATAACTTTATAATTTAGTTCAATATCCTGGAACATGTACATATATGTATATACATATATATCAGGTTATTCGACATAAATAAATATATAAAATATAGTATTTATATAAATATATTTCTTAACGAGAGTACCCCATAGTCCCCCCATACGTATATATATAGAATTAAATATTTCTAAGATATTAATTAACTTAAAAGTAACAGTTACCGAAATTAAATTCAATGTCTTACAAATATTACAGTCGGAAATATTAATCGTAGGCCAAACCAAAAAAGTACGTGTCTTCTCTTTTACGGAATTCTTTTCGGAAAGGAATTGTCAAAATAATAGGAGTATAGGTCAGGGTCAAAGCATAAAAATTTCTGCAAGAATTGATCAACATACTTTTTTACATGTTACATACAATTTTTTTCATGTTTATTAATCATTTTTACATCATCTATACATTATTCCAAAGATCGCTCTTTGATTATCATGCATCGGTAACTCAGATTCACGGCATTCACGCCGAGATGCCGAGAAAGCATTTCCAGCGTGAAAACATCGTCGATCGCGCGAGCTCAGTGAGAGCGACAAGGAGGGAGTGACATTCTCCCTCTCACTCGGCCGAGCCGAGCGAAGCCGACACACCGACAGACCGAGCGTCACTCTGTATGCGTAGTGGAGGGGGAAATTCTCCAGTGTGCGCGGGCTCGAAATCGCAGCCGTGGTGTGAGTAGAGAGGGCCGCGTCTTCTCCGCAGGTGATAGTGGTAGCGGCGACAGGAGTGAAGGCACGTCCCAGGATAGCCGAGGTGAGGTGTAGCGCCGAACCCTCACGTCCCACGTGAGAAGCACCTGCCGTGGAGGACGAGTCCGTCGTACCGGCGAGAGGTCGAGCGGGATGAGCTGCCACGGTCTGCCTGGGCGATGGTCCAGGGGCCGCTGCGTAGATCTCGGTGGCGGCAATAGGCGTGACGCTGCTCGTCTCGGCGGTGGTCGAAGCTTCTTCGGCGGCAAGACGACGGCAAGGTTACAATTGCAAAACCCCTTCTTCCACTATCAGGCACTGAGCTTGGATAGCAGTCGAAAGCTGTCTAGGCCCTCGCCGCACGGCCTTATATATCCTTCGTGGTTGAATTTTAAATACGAGTAAATATGCCATCTGTTGGCGGCACTCTCGTATAGATTCGCGGGCCGCACGTTGGGCCCACGCGCGTGGCGCGTGATCGGCGAGCGCGCGCGCGGCGCGCGTACCGCCGGGGCCGTTCCGCTGGCCCGGTGGTATATGTACGGCCGGAGCCGTTACTCCGATCGCTCGGAAAATTGTGTGTGTGGTCGGAAGACCGCCACAATTTATTTTACTCTTATTTCATATATAATTCTTTAAGATTTGGTTGATTAGACTCAGCTTTATAAGGCTTTTATGTATTTAACTCAAAAACTAATCAACCAAACCTTAAAGAATTATATATGAAATAGAAGTAGAAAATACTGAAAAAATATAATAAATTGGAAAAGTTGCCAATAATTAACACTAAATTGTCCAAAAACATTAATTTATGAAAAGTCTTAATTAGAATATAATAAACTAAAGAATATAATAGAATTAGAAAAATTAACAATATAATTAAAGTGTGCAAATTTTATATTTAAAACTGCACCCCCTGCATGAGAAATTGAGAATTGATATCTCTCATGTGAAGAAAACTGGTCTGGTTTTTAATTATATTGATGAATATAATTAAAAAATAATAATACTTATAAAACTGTATTTTTTAAATGTATACTTACAATGTGTAATAAAACTATGATTTTACTGTAAATTTTTAATGTCTACTTTTTATTTTAGAAATGTCCCTGGTTGCTCTAACTTATGCAAATATTGAGATATAGGGCTAAATTAAAAACTAATCAACCAACTCTTAAAGAATTATATATGAAATAAGGGTAGAAAAGACTGAAGAATATAGTAGAATTAAGAAAATTACTAAAATCTTAAAATTTTAACTTTTAAGGGCTACATCCCAAGTCTCAACAATAGAGACTTTTCATAAATTGATATTTTTTGACAATTTAGTGTTAATTATTAGCAATTTTTTTGATTCTAATATATTTTTCAGTTTTTTCTACCCCTATTTCATATATAATTCATTATGGTTTGGTTGATTAGACCCAGCTTTATAAAGCTTCGATATATGTACAAATTCTCCAAAATTTCAAATAAGGAAAAGAAAGAGAGAGAGAGAGAGAGAAAGAGAGAGAGGGCGAAAGGGCGCTCTATTGCAAAAGCATTGATCGTTTTTTAAAAATAAAACTGACGTAAGTGTCTAGCCTAGCATCAGCCAATGTATGCCAAAAAGCCTAAAGTGCGTTCAGTTTTATTGGGAAACGATCAGTGTTTTGCAAAAGGGCGGCTTTTTGCAAAAGGGCTAATTTTTTAATTGCAGTTAGAACATCTCAAGTCTTAATAATTAAGACTTCAAAAAATGATTTTTTAGGATAATAAAGAAAGTGAGCAAGTAGAAACTTGCACATTGCTTCCATATAGCTTTTAAGTGTGCAAGTAGAAACTTGCACATTGCTTCCTTATAGCTTTTAAGTGTGCAAGCAGAAACTTGCACATTGCTTCCTCATAGCTTTAAAGTGTGCAAGTAGATACTTGCACATTGCTTCCTCATAGTTTTTAAGTGTGCAAGTAGAAACTTGTACATTGCTTCCTCATAGTTTTTAAGTGAGCAAGTAGAAACTTGCACATTGTTTTCTCATAGTTTTTAAGTAAGCCAGTAGAAACTTGCACATTGCTTTTTCATAGTTTTTAAGTGAGCCAGTAAAAACTTGCACATTGTTTTCTCATAGTTTTTAAGTGAGCCAGTAGAAACTTGCACATTGCTTTCTTCATAGAGGAAGCTTTATGAGCGAAATAAAATGTTGATTAATGTGCAAGTTTCTACTTGCTCACTTAAAAATTATGAGAAAGCAATGTGCAAGTTTCTACTTGCTCACTTAAAAATTATGAGAAAGCAATGTGCAAGTTTCTACTGGCTCACTTAAAAACTATGAGAAAACAATGTGCAAGTTTTTACTGGCTCACTTAAAAACTATGAGAAAGCAATGTGCAAGTTTCTACTGGTTTCTATCTTATTTGAGGTTGAAATAAGAAGGAAATAATGGTCATTTACCCAGGAAACCACGAGAAATATTTTAAAATCTATAATAAATGTGTTAAAAACGTCTGTTAAAATAGCTGTGTTTGAGCGGTTGGTACCCAGATAGCAAAATGCTAGCAGTATGCCAGCAGTATGCCAGCAGATTCAATCACGAATTTGCAGCAGATTCCGCTCCGCTGCGTCCTCATTAAGCTTTGGTTCTGCCAGCACAATGTACCAGCACAATGTGATGGCAGAAATGCAGCAGAAACGAAGCACGGTATGCCGTCACGATATGATGCTGGAAATGCAGCTAATAACAAACAGAGCCAGCAATATTAGTTATCGACAGCAGATGTATAGCAGAAATAGAGCATGATGTGTTGTCACGATGTGGCAGCAGAAACACGGCAGAAATGAATCAGGATTTTCCTGATGGAAAAATATCTTTTAGAATTATTTTTAATATATATATATATATTTTAATCAAAATTTCTATAAAAACTTTTATATTTTCTCAGAATTGTTATACGAATTGGAATGTTTTTCAGAAAAACTCAGAAAAAATAAGAATGACATATGTTTCCCCAATATATATATATATATATGTATATATATACTCATAATATGAGAAAATCTATGTTAATTTATCAGAAATTTTTATTATACATACATATTAAGAATTATTATTTTCAAAATGTTATTTTTCAAGTGTGCCACTCTATTATATGAGAGTGAACTCTACGATACAACTGATACAAAAGTTTTGTCGTACCATGATTTATCTTAAACTTAGGCGCTGCTTGGCGCGAGACGCCGTCGTGTCTCTTGACACCGTTCTTATAGCATTGTTCGTCAAATTTTAAATACGAGAAACAGATCATATTGGATGCCATCTATCGGCATTGAATTGGTTCGAAAATCTTCATCCAATTTAATTCAATACAACGACAGAGCATGCTGAATTTCTGCTGCGTTTCTGCCATCATAGCGTACTTGCTGACAAGTTTGATTTCTGCTGACAATCTGTTGTTACACTGTGAGAGCAAGTTATGTGCAATAGCAGTGTGCATTCTGCTGGACACATTGTGCCAACATACGATGTTTGAAATTTGCTCTATTTATGCTGATAATCTCGGCTCAATTTTTGCCGCATTTTTGCCATTACATTGTGACGCACGTAGTGCTTGATTTTTGCTGCGTTTCTGACGGCATTATTTGCTGCCTCTGAAACGGCATAACCTGCTAAAATATTGATAGCATTCTGTCGCTATAATATGTAGCACATAAATTTCAAAACGTGCTCCAGTCAGATTTTGCTATCTGGGTAATTATTTAGATTAACTTATCCTTCTCCAATGACCTCTCTTGGCCTTGACATATGTTACCAAGGTCACCCTCCTGAGTGACCTACAGAAGGTTTAAGCCGTCGCTCATTTAAGAAAAAAAGTTTAACAAAAAAAGTTTGAAAAATACATATTGCAGTTATTTTGAGTATTAAAAGACATAAACGACTAATATACCAAAGTACATGCGTGTGCGGGGGGAGGGGGGTTGCCTCCTCGGACCCCCCCTGCAGAGGTCAATGTTGGGTGGACCTCGCTTCAATTTGCAAAGTACATGCGTGTGCGGGAGGCTCCGCCCCCTTCCCGGACCCCCCTACAGAGGTCGGTGTGGGGTGAACCTCGTTTTAACTTACAAAGTAAATGCTTGGGTTGGGGGGTGCAAGGAGAGGGCAAAGCTGCCCACGCATGTCTTTTGCAAGATAAAGCGAAACCAAAATACATGCGTGGGCGGCTTTGCCTCCTCCTTGCACCCCCCAACCCATGCATTTACTTTGTAAGTTAAAGCGAGATCCACCCCACACCAACCCTTGTAGGGGGGTCCGGGAAGGAGGCGGACCCTCCCGCACACGCATGTACTTTGCAAATTGAAGCGAGGTCCACCCAACACAGACCTCTGCAAGGGGGTCCGAGGACGTGACACCCCCTCCCCCGCACACGCATGTACTTTGGTATATTAGTCGTTTATGTTTCTTAATACTCAAAATAACTGCAATATGTATTTTTTAAACTTTTTTTGTAAAAAACTTTTTCAAAAAAAATGAGCGACGGCTTAAACTTTCTGTAGGTCACTCAGGAGGGTGACCTTGATAACATATGTCAAGGCCAAGAGGTCATTGGAGAAGGAGAAGTTAATCTAAATAATTACCAACCGCTCAAACACAGCTATTTTAACAGGCGTTTTAAACACATTTATTATAGATTTTAAAATTTTTTCCGTGGTTTCCTGGGTAAATGACCAATATTTCCTTCTTATTTCGATCTCAAATAAGGTGAAAAAAAATGTTTCACAGGTCCCCATCGGGGCACAAAACGGCCACTTTTACACTCCCTCCTTTAGTAAAAGCAAGATGATCTACATGAGAAAATTAGTGACTACGTGAGATTAACAATTGCTAATTTGCCTGCAAAAAATAATCCTTTAGATAAGATACGTGAAGAACAAGAATCAGATTTTGTTTGCAAGACTCTCATACAATATTGTTTAAAACCATGGCCTTTGAGAACTAAATTACCTGATGGATTATGGCCTTATTATCAGTTGAGAGAAAATATTTCTTACGTGGATCACCTTTTTCTGTATAACTTTAGAATAGTTATTCTTTCTTCGCTACAAGTAGAAATGCTCTTTAGAATACATCAGGGTCATTTCAGAATAAATAAGTGTAGGGAGCAAGCTAAGCAGTCAGTTTGGTGGGTAGGCCTAAATACAAACTTAAAGAACTTAGTAGAGAACTGCCCGAGTGCTGTAACGTGGCAGCTCCGCTGCGCGTTATAGCGTCCCCGCCGCAGTCACAGGGCGCGGATTTGCGCCCGGGGACGAGCCGGAAGAGCAGCGCGAAATCTCCGGGAGGGCCTTAATCACGTTTCAGAATTCCCGTTCTGACTCCTTTTATTTATTTTCTTATGTAATCATTATAGAACCATCATCTAAGACTTCATCGGCAGCTACATCGAAAGCAGCGTAGAGGAGGAGCAGGGCGAGGGGCTGAGAACGCGAAGTAATTTCGCAAGTACAGCGTAGCGGACCTACGAGGGCCAGGAGGAAGGGGCGCGAGGAAATCGTGCGGACAGCGGTCTAGGAATGTCGAGAGGAGCAGACACAACCCCGCCAATATACGGCGACAATACCGAGACGGCCGGGACACCGTCCCGGGAACTAAGGGGAAGGACTGCCCCTCGACGGAGATGCCACCCAGCCATTTGGAGCACTCTGCCACGTGCTCGCAAATCAAATTGTTGCGCCACCGCGAGGCCGCGAGGCACCCCACGAAGGACCCGCGTAACCCAGCGTTGCGCAAGGAGCCGCGACGTACTCGCAGATCCGCCCCTGATTGGCCCGCGCTATCGCGCAGAAGTACGCACCCCCTCGAGTGGGGCGCGACGTCGATCCGCCATCGAGCGAAGCGCGGATCGATCTTTTTCGGTTCGTCCCCTCGCGGTGTACAAACGTGCGAGCTATATCTCCTGCGGAGAATACTATCAAGCGACTAGATATCGAGGATTTTAGCAAAACGAGAGGCCCAGCCCGAGCCCGGTGACAAGGAAGCGACGCCCAGGGAGCTGAGCAACGGCCGGTGAGGTTGCCACCTCGTATTTTGTGTAAAGCCACGAGATAGCCGTCGGGTCGCGTTCGCGTTCTGCTGCCGACTCGCTATTAACTTGGTGATTTTTGGTGTTCGCTCGCCGTGCACGGCGTAGCAAATTGTTTTCGCGTAAGCGGTCGGCATCAAGCGCGAGGGGTTCTCGTAGCGATATCGTGAGCTCTTAATTGCGTGGGATCATTGTTCGCGTACAGCCTCCTGGGGATCGCAACCGCGGGATTGCGCGACGTCCTTCGGCGGGGTCAAGAGACGAGGAATCGCGTTCGCGTTATATCGCAGGCGGGAGTGGCCGAGCATTCAGTTTATGTGTGGCGTACGTTCTTGGATTTGTGTAGAGGGTGACGTGGGCGTAGCTGCTCGCGTTCCGTGAAGAGTTTGACCCCTTTGTGCGTTCTTGATTGCGAAGTGCCATCTCGACTTGTGCCTGCGTTCGCGCTAACATCTGCGTCGCAATATTCCTGCGTGCGGCCGCGCAGCGTTCGAGTTCCCGCGTGAAAGTTTTGTGAGTGTTCTACGTTTACCATTGTACTTATATCGCATTATTAGATAGTATCCCGCTATCGCGTATTATTATTTTGTGTTGCTTATTCCTGATGATTGTTCGCGCTATCAACTGCGTTAGTTTAATCAATGTTCGCGTTATTATTTGCGTCTCGATGATATCTGCGTTACTATTTACATTCCGGTATTATTCGCGTCATTATTTGTGTCTCGATATTATTTTGCGTTGTTCGTTACCGCGTATTATTCTCGCTTCAAGGTTGTTTTGCGTTATTATTCGCGTTCGATATTATTTTGCGTTATATTAGCGTCTTGATATTATTTTGCATCATTATTTATGTCGGGATATTACTTTGCGTTATTATTTGCGTTACCCCGATTTATTTGTGTCTGGAATTTATTTCGCGTGCTTATTTACGTTACCCCGATTTATTATTTGCGTTATTTCCGACCATTATTCGTGTTTTTGGGGATCATTTCTTGCGTTATCTTAAGTCATAGAATGTTATTATCATTTGCGTTATTTATTACGTTGTTCCCTGATTGCGTTGCGTGTGCGACAGGTTCGCGCTTCAGCGGCGTAAAACACTGGCGACAGAACCGAACATTATATATGATTTATAGCGAGTCGTTGCGGTTCTGGCGTTATTGAGTAACCTTTTACAAAAAAGTAAAAAAAAGACGCCAAGCACGCGTGGTGTACCTTGAAAAAATTGAAGTAGTTATTTTTTTACCTCAAAAAAATTCAAGTAATATCTTTACCTTGAAAAAATCGAAGTAGTTATCTTTGTACCTCGAAAAAATCAAAGTAATATATTTATTACAAAAAAAGAAATAATATCTTTAAATTATGCGCCAATTAAATATATATTATATCAAAAAATAACTATTGGTCTTTTAAAAAATGTATTCCCATTAAAGTGAAAAAATTAATATAAAATGTGAAAACTTTTAGTGAAAAAAACTTGGCGCTGCTAAACATAATAATATATATTAATAATACAATTTTTATAAATGGAAAAAGTACTTTAAATTAATGTGTGAAAGTTTCTACATTCACATTGTAATTATCAATTTAATATTTTAAATTTGTTATTTATTGCTTTCAAATATTTTAAAATTTAGCAGCGCCAAGTTTTTTTCACTAAAATTTTTCACATTTTATATTAATTTTTTCACTTCAATGGAAATACATTTTTTAAAAGACCAATAGTTATTTTTTAATATAATATATATTTAATTGGCGCATAATTTAAAGATCATTTCTTTTTTTTGTGTAATAAATATATTACTTTGATTTTTTCGAGGTACAAAGATAACTACTTCGATTTTTTCATACCGTCGTAGAAGACGGTTGTTATTGTTATTGTTAGAAAACAAAATAGAGATCGGCGCGATACCATAGTTTTTAAACAATCGCGGTTCGCGGTTATGATCAGCATTTTCTTTATAGGAAGACTTGTTCTTTTGTCAAGGTTTCAGCGAGCGCGTCGCTACATGTTTCAGCGAGCGCGTTGCGACATTTTTCACGCATGTAAACAAACAGCGTCTCACACTACAGAAGCGAGCGCCGACGTTGTGGCGAACGTAACGCGTATATCGCTCAAGTGGAAAATAAAGTACATCGTGATTCAGACCTGAAAAATACTTTTTATTTTTTTCTCTTACGTATTTAGTCATGCATAGTGGAGGAAAAGGAGATAAGAAATAAAACGTTGTAACGTACATATACATATAATTTATTTATTTTTTATAAGTGTTATAAAAAGATTCCACTTCGTTCTCATGTTTCGACCACCAGTTAAATATTTTAAATACGTTTTGCAACGCGCAATTCTTCGTATGTTTTCCGCATCGCACAGTATTAGTGGCATCCAGAGTGTTCAAAGAGTCGATGTCTTCGTAATCCACATCAATAGTCTCGACGATCATTTTCTTTCTCGCAAAATCTTCGAGCAGATCCACCAGCCAATCGCGTTTCTGGATTCCTTTGACGTACACGAGAGTCGGTGGCGTTTCGTTGTCGTCATCATCATTCTCTTCCATACCAAACACGGCCGATGTAATGAGACGTTTCACCATACTGTACGGCACGTTTCCGTCGTTCCATCGTAAACCGTGATGATTTTTGATCAACCAGGTAGCGCATGATTTGTCGGAATTCATGAGAAGATTCCACGGCATGGAACGTTCAAAGATGTAATGCGCCAGAACGGTTCCCTTTCGAAGCACCGCCACCTCCTTCACGACAAACTTCATTCCGACGAGGAAACCTTGCAGGTCCACGAACGTTGGTACGGAAATGAGATTTCTCTCTCTTCGATGCGTTACTCGAGAAGAATGACGCGCAAATATGCAAACGTCTCGCGACACTTTTTGCTTTATACCCTGCTCCCTCTTCCCCCTCTCTTTATTAATAGTTGTTTTTCGACGTTGCCGCGAACGCTCAGACAATTTTGCGCACCACGTTGGTCAACGGGTTGTACTGAATAACGCGATCGTGTATGATGGTACATTCTCCATACAATCGAATTCTATTTTGACATCAACGGTGGCATTTTTGACGGATTTGGTTTGTCGAGAGCAATCGATGACCACTATTGGAGTGTAAAGTAGAAAATTCGGGACATCGAGACACGGCTGAACGTTCTCGCGTCCGTAATACGCTCTACTGAAACGCGTGTACATATCGTACAGAATCGCCCATCTGTGTCTACTAAAGTCCAAATACATGTCATCGTACGAATAAAATTCAGAGTTTAGATAGAGTTTCACGTTGGTCAATTTGCAATGATCGAACGTTGTTACTTCTCTGCTCATAACGTTCTTTCGGCCGGTCTGCAGAGCAAATATGACGTATCGCGGTTTTTCAAGCTAAGTCGCGGTCTTGATGGCCCACGAGTGCTTGGTCGTGTTTTGCAACAGGGGATACTCGTACAGATCCCACGAACGGAAACTCATACTCAGATATCGTCCGTTTTCCAAGGCGCGCAGCATCGACAGTTTGTTGATCTCGTTCAGCAACACGTGAGGCATTCGACATTGTATCTTGAGTACGTTGATAGCAGGAGTCAACGTAGGATTTCCCACCAGGGAACATTCCTCTGACGTCATCATTTTGATGACGTATTTCTAGTCCAAATACGAGGTTACGTAAAATTAGAGTTACGAGCAATCCAAATAATTTGATTACTAGTCTTGGGCCCCAAAATGAGTTGCTTAACTGTATATTTTTCTCCCAGAATTATATTAATTTTTTATATCCTACTTTTAAGATTTTAAATACAAAAAAATAAGAATAAAAGATTAAATAAAAAAAACGTGAACGTTATATGAACTTACCTTGTTTCATTCCACACCTCTACCAATGTACGCGCAGCTTGTTTATTACAAATTATTTTTGCCACAAAATATTCGATAGAAATTTTTGCGCTAGTATAGGCGGTATTCATAGTCAGTTCTTAAAATCGTTCTCGTCGAAGATTGTCTTATTTTCTATTTAAATACCTGGCAAGACATTACCCGTATGTTCTGCGAGGGAAGTATTGACCTGTTACAAATTAACAGCCAGAAGTCGCGCGACTTACGGGTGGCACAAAAATTTTTGGTCAAGGTCAGCGATGGCAGCATTGTTTCTTTATGTTCAGGAATGTTCAAGCTACATTTTAAAACAAAAAAAAATCGGATGTTCTATGAGGGAAGTATTGACCCGTTACAAATTGGCAGCCAAAAGTCGCGCGACTTACGGGTGGCACAAAAATTTTTGGTCAAGGTCAGCGATGGCAGCATTGTTTCTTTATGTTCAGGAATGTTCGAGCTACATTTTAAAACAAAAAAAAATCGGATGTTCTGTGAAGGAGGTACGGTACGAAAATATGTCACGTTTAAGGGTTGCTGCCATGGTTCCTGTCAAGGTAGAGGGTGGCAGCATATTTTTTTATCAAAGTGCTTGACATCCTGAATCGATTGGCACAAGTTTCAGCCGGATGTTCTTTAAGGGGGTTTCATCTCAAAAAGTCATACTGGAAGTGGCCTTTTTTTTAACACTTCGGTCAAGTTTCAGGGCATATAAAACCCGGCACAGGGTTAACCACGAAAAGCTATCGATTCGAATAAAATTCAGCCGGATGTTCGATGAGGGAGGGTTTTGTGCAGCCGGCTCTCCTACTATTAGCATTTTTCATTTGTATCGTAATTATCTGAAATTATTATAATTTGGTTGATAGTTTAATAAAGTTAACTTTCATTAACTTCCTCCTGCTTTATTATCAACAAAGCTAGCGTAATTGTAAACCGACTTGATTATAGTTCAATATTCTGAAATAATTGTTTCAGCCGTCTTATCTTTAAACTGTGTTATTTCAACCCTTATTAATAAATCTACTACTATTGTTAAAGAACGTAACCTTCTCTTGTAGTCTTGAACCGTTGTTCCACCTATTTACCTCTTTACTTATTAATAAACTGCCGATTGTTATTATGTTACATTGTTTGGCGAATTATTTAGTCGTCCTTTTGCGCTGCCTCGCCTTGCCCTGCCCCTCTACCGTTAGATCGAGCTGGTCGGTCCCTTGCACGAATCACCGTCGAGTTATGGCAAGTAATTTGTTAGCGTTTTGGTGATTTTGTGATATTCGAGATGACGCGACAGATGTTTGGTGAATTACGATAGTTAGTGGACGCGAGATTTTGCGTCTGGCGCCCAATATTTCGTGTCGTTGAGCGAGAAGTTCGTGCGAGAGACACATTCGTGGGGCCTAACATCCTACTTTCTCTCCCTTATTGATCCGGCTTGCACCCGAGTGCGAAAGTCGTGACAGTGCATAGAGGAGAGATCTAATATCAAGGAACCATTTGTGAAGGTAGTTTTCTAGTTGACCCTGGCAAAAAATAGGAAGATTTGTTTAAATTTAAAACATGGTATTTAGTTATGTTCGACTATTATTCAAGATACTTAGAGATCTTTAATTAAAATTGTTAGATCGTTAGAAGCTGAGTGTGTGTGTGTGTGTGTGTGTGTGTGTGCGCGCGCGCGCATGTGTATGCGTGTGTATTCTTGCGTACGTGTTTCATGTAAGAGAGATATATACTTGGTTCGTGAAAAAGCACGTGGTGATAGGTTTCCACTTTAAACGTCTGGACAGAAAAGTACTGAATTTAGAGAGTCGTGCCCATTGAGTTTTTTGTTCAGGACGTCGCGTCGAGGACAACAACATACTTAAATTTTAGCCAATTTCACCTGGGGATAGATTTCCATGTAGTCTGTGTGAGGTCCTTTGCCACCAAGTTCAAAGACTTTGCGCGCGAATTTAATTTTGTACACAAGATGAGCTCACCGAAATATTCTCAGAACAACGGTACCGCGGAAGCAGCAGTTAAAATTGCGAAAAACACATTAAAGAAATGCGACGATATAAGTTTAGGATTATTAGCGTATAGAACAACTCCGTTAAAAAATGGATATACTCCTGAAAAACTAATGTTTTCGAGGAAGATCCGTTCCTCACTTCCTATTTGGTCAAGAAAGTTGAGATTGTTTATTAAACATAAGGAAATATTACCGCGAGAGGATAGAAGGAAGAAAAGACAAGAAAGTGATTATAATAAGAGACACCGCGTAAAGGAACTCCCACAATTGTAGTTAAACAATAGGCATTTAAATTCAATGAGTAGGCTTTGTTGGAAAACCAAGAGTAATAAACGGGCCAAATGAGAGCCAAGCGCGGTTGTAGGTGCACAACTGTGATATCAAGTTATATGTCCTGTGACGTGACGGTTCGCCGCACGTGGCAGCGCCCCGCCGCCGTCACAGGGCGCGGGTTCGCGCCCGCGGGCGAGCCAGGAGAGCGACCGCGAAATCTCCAGGGGGCCTCCGGAATGCGACGCGTACCACCTTTATTTATTATATAATTTTTTTTGTATGAAAACGCGGCACCTCGCCGAGGCACCGCCTCAGGAGCGGAGCACGGGGACCGACAACGAGGAGTGGAGTGGCTGCAGAGGACGAGACGGCGACAGGGCGAGAGGAAGGCGGTGAGCGGTCCGACTACGGGGCACGGAGCGGACGCACTTAGCACGGCGGGGCGGCGAGGAGCCGCCAAGGTCGCGACAAAGCCTCCCCCCCCCCCCCCGAGGAGGCGAAACTCGCCCCTCGCGGGCAATCCCGGAGGGTCCAAGCGGGCTCGGAACGGCTGGCCAGCGTTCCGACGGCCCGCGGAGGACACCCCGGACCAAAAGGAGAGCCCATACGAACACCCGAGCCGAGGATTCCGCCACTAAAAAGGCGCCCTCGAAGAATTCAATGATCCCGCCAAAAATCAGCGACATTGCGTACTGGATCAGCGACGCGCCCGGCCCTGATTGGTCACGACACCGCGCTCAGATACTGCGCAACCCCCAGGGAGGGGCACGCTCTCGATTTTCCATCGAGCGAGCGGTGCGATCTCTCCTGGTTCGCCCGCCGCGCGCCGGCCCGTACGGACGTTTCTTGCAAGTATCGCGTGTGATTGCCGTCGTACCGTTTCGAGGATCTGCCGAGCATCTGCCTGTGACGGGACTGCGGACTTCGTCCAGCGGAGACAGCGGAACCGGTGAGGTTGCCCTCCTAATTAGTGTGTACGCAGCCACGGGAAAATCGCGAGTGCCGGGTCCGTCTTGCCCCGACCGCCACCTTCTCGGGATATCGCGTTTCGCGAGCGCGTGTTCGTTGGGAAAATTTGGTGTTAGTGTAAATCGTCGGACGCGACGTACGCCGGACGCGGCGAAAATATTGCCGAGATCGGCGTAATTAGTGACGGTAGGATCTCGCGCGGGTTCGTATCGCGATCGAATCCCGCGAGCATTCGCCTTTGGTGACGGCGGTCGGTGGCGGACGCGATGGGCTTTGCGACGACGAAACCGTGAGCTGCAGGTTTTTTCGCGATAGTTACCGCGTAATTCGGCCTCCTGGGGACCGCGACCGCGGGGCGCGAGATCGGGCGACGGCCACCGAGGCCACGGGTATCGCGACACCCCGTCGGGAAGTAGAGTTTTGCGTTTCGTGCAGTTAAGAAAGATTTTGCTTATTAACGAGCGTTATCGCGTGTTCTCGGGGAGTCGCACGGGCGCTCCTTTACCGCGTACCGCCGGAGAGTGGCCCTGCGGGGTACCTGCCCGCGGACCGCGAGAGACCATCGGGACGCAGTTATGCGTGATCTGCGAATGACGATTGTATTTATCGCGTGTTTCGAGTCATTATCGTGTTGTTAATTGTGAGAGGGGTGTCGCGAATATTTCCCGTATCGCGTTGGCGCACTTGCGTTCGTGCGAGCGATTGACCGAGGATCTTCGCGTCGCCGTAAGTAAGTTTTTGCGTTGTTTACGAGCGAATTCCAGTGCGCCCAGCGGGCGTCACCCGTTATTTGTAGCGTGAAAACTCCGTTGATTTCTTTCTCGCGATATTATTTCTGCGTTGGCGATGTTAGTTATAAGTTAGATTTAAGTATTGTCTCTGCGAAAAGTCTGCCTGTCGAATCAATTAGATCTGCGTTTTGTTTCCGCAATAAGCCTAAGGGTCGGCTACTTAGATTCAAGTTTCGTTGCCGCAATCATATGATTTCTCGAGTTAATTAGAATTAAGTTCGTTTTCGCGACAAGCCTGTTTGTCGGATTGTAGATTCGAATATTATATTGTCGATTACTCCGTATGTTATAGCGCTTGAATTTACATTTCTTATACCGCGTATTATTTACTCATGGTCTTCGCCGATTCTATTCGACCTATTCATGGTTCTGTTTAACTTTCACCTGCGATACTTTCCCCGGTTAGCCAGTGTTTTTGAACGATTCCAACCGACGTTCGCTTATTTCCTTTATCATTGTCTGGCTGATATTTTCCGACCGGGACGACCGCTTGCCATAACAAACTCTAACTTTGTAATATTCCCTCCCGCGAAATTATTGTTCACCCGGACCGATTAAAACCGTTAACTACACGCTGTTTCAAATTTAATAATCTGATTATTTTCTTTCTCCGAGTCACGCGACATTTTTTATTTAAATAAATCAAACTGATACCTTTACATTGTTCAACCGCTTATATTTCGGCTATTCCTTTTCTTTCTAATAAACGAGATTTATTGTTCATTAAATGTACAGCCTTCACGTGGATTTTTTTTGTGTTCGTGTTACGACCCGCGCTGCCCTGCCTATATCCTGCCCCTCTGCCGTTAGGTCGATCCGGCTGGCCCCTCGCGTGACGGGCTATGGTTTTCGCGAGTTTGCGTTAGAGATTGTCGAGTAATTAGTGGACGCGAGAATATCGCGTCTGGCGCCCAACCGATTTAATTGAGAACCGCATGACTCGCGCGAGGGATTATTCCGAGAGGCCAACCACCCGACTCTCTTAGCGTTCCTTTGGTCCGGACAGAAAAGCCGTGACAGTCCATTAGTTATTTATTTAATCCTTGTTCGTTTCGATCCCACGTTTAGACCATTATCAGCAAACTACAAAAAATCTTTGTGATCACCAATGTTAAAGTTAACAAAAGTACATTATAAAGCAAAATAAACTCATACATACAATCGGCGGAAATTAATTAAAAATGAACGCCCTTTGGCAACTCGGCATGATGGACCACAAGGTAAACCTCTCTACTGTTCCAGTCGTAAGGGTAATGAGTTGAAATGAGGTGCATTAGAAGCATCTGGGTACGTAAATGCAGTATATATATATATACATATATATTAAAATAATAAATATAAGAAAAAGGATATGTAGGGAGTGGTCACTCACCGGGTCCGATCAGAGAGGTGCCAAGAGAAACGAGCGACGGAACGCAACTGACATTGTTTAAATGTTATGAATGTTTATATCACTTGTCACATAGGTCAGGGTTGATAAAAATAACAAGAGTCAAAATAATTAGACATGCGCGGCAATAATGCAAGATATAGCCGCTAGGTTCAAATTTTTGATAAGTTATTGACTATACCGAAATAAGAGTGATGCAGACTCTCAGTATTGCTTTGCAAGTTTAAGCTATTTGATTGTCTTTTAATAAAAATCATTTCGGATAAGAGGTGTTTACCGTATATATGTTCCTTATCCAGAATCATGACATTATCGCACGCAAAATCATGATTATTTTCTAACCTGTGGTCGGTGATAACCGAGCGCTGTGACGTTTGTCTATTAATGTGGCTTCGGTGCTCGGCTATACACGTCTGTGAAGTTGGCCCCTCTTTTTCAAAATTTGAAAAAAATTATTAGAATTCTGGATGCCCGAGCAAGAGTCCTAGAGTTCTCTACCAATTTTAGAAAAAAAAATATGAAAGAAGATATTTCGTCGATTAAAGTGACAAAAACACCATTTTAAAAATGGGGGGCTAACTTCACAGAGCCCATCATTTTTTTTTAAATCAATTTTTTTATGGTGAATTCGGAAGTGATTAGAAGAGTACTAAAGTTTCCTATAAATTCTAGAAAGAATTCCGTTAAAATAACCCCAAAAATAAAAAACTAAAAAAATCATATTTAAAAAAAAATTATTTTTATGGTGGATTCGGAAGTATTTCGAAGAGTTCTAGAGTTCACTGTAGGTTTTAGTAAGAGTTCCGTTCAAATAACCCCAAAAATCGATAATAAAGTGGATAAATATTGATCGTAGCGGCTTTCTCTGGGTTTAAAAAAATGGTTTAAAAAATTAATCTGTGGAGATTTGCGTATTCATTTTATCTTTTGATCTGTTTATCTATGTTGCAATTATTTACTGTATCTTATTTTAAGCTTATATAAACGAACTTTAGTTTTCTAGTGTACACACTGAATACGTCTGTTAAAGGTGGCGAGCCTGATCTTTTCTCCTCGTGTACATTCCACTCTATGTTACGCCATCTCTATGTTCTTTTATGTTTAACCAAGATCGGCGTTCGGTCGTGAGAAAAACAACATGATATTACAATAAAGGTTTCTTTGTGTCAATCCTGCTTTTTATCAATTTAATTCAACAATTCTGGTAGCAGAGCGTGGTTGTCCGCAATTGGAGAAAGAAACTGCCGAGGAAAGAAGAGCGAAAAGCCGGTAAGAAAGATTTTGAGCAGCAATCAAGATGGACAAGATACCAATAGGCTCTGTTCTACAACTTATGACTAAGAACTACCACGTTTGGGCTATAAAATTAGAAGCAGTATTAAGCCTGAAGAAGGTGAAATATGTTCTCACGACGGATCGACCTACAGGCGAAAGAGAGCGCAAAAAATGGGATAGCGATAACGATGACGTCGTATCCATTATAAAACTAACCTTGTCCGACGACCAAGCCATGCAGTTTACGGACGGGAACAACGCGAGGGACCTGTGGGAGAAAATCAAAGAAACCTATGTGGGGCGCCTTGAAGATTCTAAAATCAACGCCACAGTTGAACTACGTAGCATATCAATGGGCGACAAGGAGACAGGAGCGGATTACGTCGCACGTGCACGAGGTCTAGCGTCAAAATGCAAAAGTCTGGGCGTCAATATCTCAGATCGTGAGCTTGTATATTACGTTGTGTGAGGCCTGAACGGTAAATTTAACCGTATAAGGAATACATTTAAAACACAACGAGATAAGAAACTTGATGACATATTAGAAGACTTAAGAGAAGAAGAAAATGAGTTATCTAACCAGAAGAAGCGTAACGATGCGGCCTACGCAGCGAGAGATGGAAAACGCAACGCCGGGAAGAAATGTTACGTGTGCAAAAAGCCTGGGCACCAAGCAAAAACATGCTGGCACCGAAGATCCAATGACAACGATGGTGAGAAAAAGGACCGACAACAAGACAGGGACCGAGAACAGGACAGGGGACGTGGAAACCAGTGCAGCGACGCACAACAACAAGGTCATCCACAACAAAATCGCCAAGATGGACGCAACGATCGGAGCGAAAAGTCAACGAGGCCACTGATGACTATGCGTTCGAGGCGTACGATGAAGATTGTGCAAACGATAGTCGTAGAGTAAGTTGGGTACTAGATAGCGGTTGCAGTAGTCACATGATTAAAAAGATACATGTAATTGACAATTATTATCATATAAGCGGTAACGTTGTTCTGGCGGGTAAGGGGAGTGTGTCAAAGTCAAAAGGAATCGGCTAAATTGAGATTGATAATAAATACGGTTATAATGTATGTCTCAAGGATACCCTATTTGTACCTGAATTAAGAAATAACTTGCTTTCCGTATGAAAATTGGACGAAATGGGTTATAAAGTAGTATTCGGTAACAACTTAGCATTAATCTACGATAATATTAAAATACTTGTGGGTAAAGGAATTAAGAACTGGCCTAAATATATTATAGAGAGCAAGATTGCAATTGATACTTGTTTCGTAAGCATGAAATATAAGAAATGCAATGTTATGGCATAAACGCCTGGCTCATTTGAATCCTAAGTATATCGATATATTAATTAAAGAATCTCTTGTTGAAAATGCCGCTAAAATTTGCAAAAGGGAAATTGAATGCGAATCTTGTAGTGTGTCAAAGTTAACTCAAATACCTTATAAAATAATAGTGAGCGGGGGGGTCTTAATGCTATCCCCGGGGGGCGAGATTTTCTATGCTCGAAGGACCAGAGGGGGGTAATTATAAGCCCCTCACGACTAATTTTGGTAAATAGCGAGAAAACGAGTATCAAAATGCGCATGCAACGAAAATTAAGCAAGAATGCGACTCACCGTTTGGTCGCCCGTCGTTCTTCGGATGACTCCTCCGATTCTTGTTCGGTTCCTCGTCCTGTCTCTGGGCGGTCGGACTCTGCCGGTTCGGCATGCAGGCGGATGCAGCACAAGCGCAAGGCAGGCACAAGCAATAGGCACAAGCAAGCAGGCAGAAAGTAAAGCGCAGGCAGGCACAAATGAGGCAGTCGAGAGATCGGTCCCCAAGGCGGGGAGAGCGCGGTCGGGCGGCCCGAAAGTCTTGCTGCGCGGCTGTCGACTTCTTAGCGGTGAGTGAGCTCGCGGTTCTGTAACGTGAGCCGCGAGCGAGTATTTGCTCCCTTTTTGGGGGTAATTGCTGCCGTCGGTGGATAAACGATGGCAGCACCAATTGGTGAGTCGCATAAATTCACAAGATTATCCCGATCACGATCCACCGACGTCTCGCGAACATTAACAAATAGCAACTAGTATAACTAAATATATGCAAACCAATATAACCAAGTATATGCAAACTAATAACTAAATATGTGCTAATCGACACTAATCAAGGTTAAACGAGTTGAATTAAGCAATTATAATAATCTATAATTGAACAAAAGCAAAAGGCAAATCAGTTACTGCAAAATATATATATATATACAAGGCGATACGCCAAACAAATAGAGTATGAAGTTACTAGTAAACCATTAGAGTTGGTATATATTAATTTGTGCCGACCTATGCCAACTGATTTGATTAAAGGTTCCAGGTATATGATGGTAATAGTGGATGATTACACGAGGATGTACTTTGTCTACTTTCTCAAACACAAAAGTGAGTCATTAGATTATTTTATTGAGTTTCAAAATAAGTTTGAAAACAGAATGGAAACTAAAATTAAAAGCATTAGAACCGATAATGGTCGAGAGTTCGTTAACAAAAGTTTCCGTAAGCATGTAAATGAATCAGGCATTAACCATCAAAAAACCGTGCCATATAATCCACAAAGCAATGAGAAAGTGGAAAGGGCGAATCGGGTATTATTAGACAGAGCTCGTACCATGCTTAATGATAATAAATTACCTCCCAGATTTTGGGCAGAAGCGGTAGCGACTGCATGTTACGTCTCAAACTTAACGCCTAGAAAAGAGAAAACTAATACTCCATTCGAATTATTTTTTTGCCATAAACCGTCACTAGACCATTTAAGAGTATTTGGTTGCGTTGCATTCTTCTATGTACCTAAACAACACCGAGATAAATTGGAACCCATAGGCGAAATTGGCATAATGGTAGGCTATGCTAGAAGTCGCAGCGGATACCGCATTTACGATGCGGAATTCTTTAAACAATTTTTAAACCCCGAGAAAGCCAAATTTACGGATATGTGACTCAACCCGAGGGTGATATATATATCGACAGTTTCAGGAGTTCTATTATATTTTTCGTGTAGTTCTGAATGTCTTTTAACGTTTTCCAAGGAGTTCCGGCGCCTAGCATTATTGATAAATTTTTTAAACAATTTTTAAACCCCGAGAAAGCCAGATTTACGGATATATGTGTGAGCCCGCGGGTGATTTCGACAGTTCCAAGAGTTCTATTATATTTGTCGTGTAGTTCTAAATGTCTTTTAATGATTTTTAAGAAGTTCAGGCGTTTAGCATTATTGATTAATTTTTTAAACAATTTTTAAACCCCGAGAAAGCCAGATTTACGGATATATGAATCAGCCCGCGCGTGCTTTCGACAGTTCCAGAGTTCTATTATATTTGTCGTGTAGTTCTGAATGTATTTTAACGTCTTCCAAGGAGTTCTGGCGCCTAGCATAATTGATTAATTTTTTAAACAATTTTTAAACTCCGAGAAACCAGATTTACGGATATATGAGTCAGCCCGCGCGTGCTTTCGACAGTTTTAGAAGTTCCATTATATTTGTCGCGTAGTTCTGAATGTATTTTAACGATTTTCAAGGAGTTCCGGCCCTTAGCATTATTGATTAAAAATGATGTTAACATTAGTTTAATCGAATCGATTTAACTAAGGGGAAGGGAGGGGATATACTCCAACAGGAGCTGTGTTGAACTGACAATCCAAGTCAGCGCGCAGTTTTCTAATGTTGGAACTAATAATAAGATAGGTATATAAGTTTGTTATTGCGATGAATATTACCACATGCCTCAGTGGTCGAATTGGGACGACGCCTGCACGGAGAGCGGGAGGTTCCAGGTTCAAACCCTGGCTGGGGTAATATTTTTCGCAATAAATTCTAAATTTTAATTAACATCTTTTAGCTAGCCAATCGTTGTCAAAATTAATAAATATTTTTTCGTTAATTAATTATTGGCGGAATATACCATTATTTTCTGATTATTGATTAATTTTATAAACAATTTTAATCCCCAAGATATCCAGATTTACGGATATATAAGTCAGCCCGCGCGTGATACCGACAGTTCCAAGAGTTCTATTAAATTTGTCGTGTAGTTTTGAATGTCTTTTAACGTTTTACAAAAAGTTCCGGCGCCTAGCATTATTGATTAATTTTTTAAACAATTTTTAAACCCCGAAAAAGCCAGATTTACGGATATATGATTCAGCCCGTGGGTAATATTTCGACAGTTCCAGGAGTTCTAATATATTTGTTGTGTGGTTCTGAATGTCTTTTAACGTCTTCCAAGAAGTTCTGGCGCCTAGCATTATTGATTAATTTTTTAAACAATTTTTAATTTCCAAGAAACCAGATTTACGGATATATGAGTCAGCCCGCGCGTGATTTCGACAGTTCTAGATATTCTATTATATTTTTCGTGTAGTTCTGAATGTCTTCTAACGTCTTCCAAGGAGTTCTGGCGTCTAGCATTATTGATTAATTTTTTAAACAATTTTTGATCTCCGAAAAACCAGATTTACGGATATATGAGTCAGCCCGCGCGTGATTTCGACAGTTCTAGATATTCTATTATATTTGTCGTGTAGTTCTGAATGTCTTTTAACGATTTTCAAAGAGTTCCGGCGCCTAGCATTATTGATTAATTTTTTAAGCAATTTTTAAACTTCGAGAAACCAGATTTACGGATATATGAGTCAGCCCGCGGGTGATTTCGACAGTTCCAGGAGTTCTATTATATTTGTCGTATAGTTTTGAATGTCTTTTAACGTTTTCCAAAGAGTTCCGGCGCTTAGCGTTACTGATTAATTTTTTATATAATTTTTAAATTCCGAGAAATCCGCTACGATCTATATTTATCCACTTTATTATCGATTTTTGGGGTTATTGGAACGGAACTCTTACTAAAACCTATAGGGGGAACTCTAGAACTCTTCGAAGTACTTCCGAATTTACCATAATAATAATTTCTTTTTAAATATAATTTTTTTAAAACTTGATTTTTGGGGTTATTTTAACGGAACTTTTTCTGAAACTAATAGGGAACTCTTGAACTCTTCGAAACACTTCCGAATTCACCATAAAATATTGATTTAAAAAAAAATGATGGGCGCCGTGAAGTTAGCTCCCCCATTTTAAAAATGGTGTTTTCGTCACTTTAATCGAACGGAACTCTTTCTAAAATCGATAGAGAACTCTAGAACTCTTGCTGGGGCATCCAGAACTCTAATAATTTTTTTCAAATTTTGAAAAAGAGGGGCCAATTTTACAGACGTCGGCTTTACGGGTTTTGAGTTGTCTGCAAGTCTGCCCGACGTACGATGCATCGCAATTGTTACAAGAGATTTTATGGACAACATTGCTGCAGTTGTGATTAGGCAATGCATCTTTATGTGCGCGGATAAAACGTCGGAGCTTGTTACTTCCCGTATACGATAGTTTGGCGTCTAAATCACGAACCACAGGTCTGAACTGTTCAAAGATTAACGGAACTAGTGGAGGCAAATTAGGTTTTTAGCTCGGAACCGGTTAAAACTAAGTAGGTAGACTACCCCGGTTCTGGCTCGGGAGCTCCGAGGGGGGGGGGGGGTAAGGGGCGGGGGGGGGTAACCGAGGGTCAAGGGGGATGACGTCACGCAAGGGGGGGTGGATGTTTACAAGCGGTGTCTCGTATTACAAAAGAGGGTGAGGGGTGTTGACGTCACGCGGGGGAGGGGTGCCGCGTTAGGATCGCGTAGGGTTCGCGCGAGGGAGGGGTGCCGCGTTAGGGTCGCGTAGGGTCCGCGCGGGGGAGGGGTGCCGCGTTAGGGTCGCGTAGGGTCCGCGCGGAGAGGGGTGCCGCGTTAGGGTTGCGTAGGGTCCGCGCGGGGGAAGGGTGCCGCGTTAGGGCACGCCCGCGCCGCCTACGCCGCCCGCGCCGCCCGCGCCGCGCCGCCCGCGTTCGCGCTCGCTCGCTCTTACCTTAATTTAGGGGACGCCCGTGTCCGCGCCCGACGGGGTGACGCTCAAGCTGCAATCTTTGCAGCATTAGTCGGATTCCTTTAGCGCGGCCTCGGCCTTGACCACCACCACCATCACCACCTCGACCTCGACCTCGACCTCGACCTCGACCTCGACCTCGACCTCGACCTTGACCAGCATCACCACCACCACCACCGCGGCCTCGACCGTGGCCACCAGCATCACCACCACCACCACCACCAAAACCACCACCACCACCACCACCACCACCACCATCACCACCACCGCCACCGCCACCGCCACCATGATCACGACCACGACCACGACCAACTGCTTGCGGGATCCCTATAACGAGCAAGCGGGCAATTTCACTAAGCAGGGCGCGATGGCCAAAATGGCCCCAACCGCGTCCAGCGACTCGAAACGGGGGGCCGCAGACCTGCCGCAACCAACCGTGTGACGAGTTCGTCATGGTCGGGGTCATTGGCCGCAATGCGTCCCGGGCGCCGCACTAATGTGTCTTCGAGAACTAACATACGTTTGTAACGTTGCAGTTCCCGAACGTATGTTAGCGCTCGGATATGAACGTCTATGCCCCGTGGTGGTAACAGGTCCACTTGTGGTTGTGGCTCTTCTATGAATTGTTCAGCCTCTGGCGGTACCCCGAAGAACGGAACGATCTCTGGGTCCGACCCCGCGCTTATACGAGGCGGAGCCATTACGTTCAAAAAGTGTACTCCAGCGGGTACTACGTAATTACGTCTCCTATAAAGTACCTGTTCCTAATCGTATCGCAACACGATCAAGAAACTATACTTTATAGAAGAGGTAAATACGTACATGACACCCGCGGCTTCGACCTCCCCCTGACACATTAACACACTTACACACACACAAAACTAGCAAAAAAAACTGTCACCGCGAACGATGTTTTATACCGGCGAGCGACAGGTACAGACTGAAGCGGAACTGCGGCAAGGAACTCGCTAGAGGTGAAGTAAAGACAGTTTGAAAACTGATAAGTAGTCGCTTACAGCAAAGAGGATGATTATATCTCGTGTTACAAAGACGAGCCGCCTAACCTTGACGCTCTGTAACGCGCAACATCATAATCGAATGGCGTAGCAACGAAACATACCGTCGTAGAAGACGGTTGTTATTGTTATTGTTAGAATACAAAATAGAGATCGGCGCGATGCCATAGTTTTTAAACGATCGCGGTGTCGCGGTCATGATCAGCATTTTCTTTATAGGAAGACTTGTTCTTTTGTCAAGGTTTCAGCGAGCGCGTCGCTACATGTTTCAGCGAGCGCGTTGCGACATTTTTCACGCATGTAAACAAACAGCGTCTCACACTACAGAAGCGAGCGCCGACGTTGTGGCGAACGTAACTCGTATATCGCTCGAGTGGAAAATAAAGAACATCGTGATTCAGACCTGAAAAATACTTTTTATTTTTTTCTCTTACGTATTTAGTCATGCATAGTGGAGGAAAAGGAGATAAGAAATAAAACGTTGTAACGTACATATACATATAATTTATTTATTTTTCATAAGTGTTATAAAAAGATTCCACTTCGTTCTCATGTTTCGACCACCAATTAAATATTTTAAATACGTTTTGCAACGCGCAATTTTTCGTATGTTTTCCGCATCGCACAGTATTAGTGGCATCCAGAGTGTTCAAAGAGTCGATGTCTTCGTAATCCACATCAATAGTCTCGACGATCATTTTCTTTCTCGCAAAATCTTCGAGCAGATCCACCAGCCATTCGCGTTTCTGGATTCCCTTGACGTACACGAGAGCCGGTGGCGTTTCGTCGTCGTCATCATCATCCTCTTCCATACCAAACACGGCCGATGTAATGAGACGTTTCACCATACTGTACGGCACGTTTCCGTCGTTCCATCGTAAACCGTGACGATTTTTGATCAACCAGGTAGCGCATGATTTGTCGGAATTCATGAGGAGATTCCACGGCATGGGACGTTCAAAGATGTAATGCGCCAGAACGGTTCCTTTTCGCAGCACCGCCACCTCCTTTACGACAAACTTCATTCCGACGAGGAAACCTTGCAAATCCACAAACGTTGGTACGGACATGAGATTTCTCTCTCTTCGATGCGTTACTCGAGAAGAATGACGCGCAAATATGCAAACGTCTCGCGACACTTTTTGCTTTATACCCTGCTCCCTCTTCCTCCTCTCTTTATTAATAGTTGTTTTTCGACGTTGCCGCGAACGCTCAGACAATTTTGCGCACCACGTTGGTCAACGGGTTGTACTGAATAACGCGATCGTGTATGATGGTACATTCTCCATACAATCGAATTCTATTCTGACATCAACGGTGGCATTTTTGACGGATTTGTTTTGTCGAGAGCAATCGATGACCACTATTGGAGCGTAAAGTAGAAAATTCGGGACATCGAGACACGGCTGAACGTTCTCGCGTCCGTAATACGCTCTACTGAAACGCGTGTACATATCGTACAAAATCGCCCATCTGTGTCTACCAAAGTCCAAATACATGTCATCGTACGGATAGAATTCAGAGTTTAGATAGAGTTTCACGTTGGTCAATTTGCAATGATCGAACGTTGTTACTTCTCTGCTCATAACGTTCTTTCGGCCCGTCTGCAGAGCAAATATGACGTATCGCGGTTTTTTAAGCTGAGTCGCGGTCTTGATGGCCCACGAGTGCTTGGTCGTGTTCTGCAACAGGGGATACTCGTACAGATCCCACGAACGGAAACTCATACTCAGATATCGTCCGTTTTCCAAGGCGCGCAGCATCGACAATTTGTTGATCTCGTTCTGCAACACGTGAGGCATTCGCCATTGTATCTTGAGTACGTTGATAGCAGGAGTCAACGTAGGATTTCCCACGAGGGAATTGTTATCGTTGCGCGATCGTATCAAGATCAATTCATGACGCGCGTTGATCACCACGCGTTTGTAATCCTCGCAAAATCCCAGTAGCATGCTGAGCGGTACGTGAAAAGTAAAGTTTCTTCGCGTAGAAGTGATGTCCGCGTTATTGAACATATCCCAGCCGGCGTTTTTCAGAATCGTACTCGCACCCAAAGACAGCGACGCGTAGTTCTTGAGCGTTGTTGTTATTCCTACGTTTCTGTTGCGATCAATCTCCACGCCGTCGAGTTCGTATCGAATTTCATCGAACATAAACGCGACGGCATTATTCGCCAATACCACGTTATCGAATTCACCGTCTACTCTGTTCACCGTCAATATTCCTTCGACGTAGAGAAAACTTTCGCACGGCAACGTATACAGATCCTGCTGTGGTATAGGTATTCGTATCTCATCGCTATACTCAAACGTTGTGTTGGCGTACGCATTGTACGTGTGAGTCTCGATCTTGACGATGCGATCGTCAAAGACCGGCTCGCTTCCGATGTTAAGGATATCGGTCATGTTTCCTCAGATATTTCGCACCGCAAATCCCAAAGATTGTAAGAATTCAACGTTCAACGCTGTGAGCTTCTTTCTCGTATTTGTATCGTAGCCTAACGCTGGTGATGCAGATGATCGGACGATATCGTCGGTCGCTACCGTAGTGTAGATAGTGTTATCTCTCGCGTGCTCCGAGTCCGTCAACACGAGCATCTCATATATGTCGCGCACACTCACGCGCGTTATCGCTGACGCCGTCGTACGTGCAATCTGACGGTGATTTCTTCGCCTCGAAAGTCGAGCAATCGTCCGTCCTGATCCACGATGCGTACCGTTAGATCCGTAATGCTCTGTGCGATGATCGGTAGGTAAATGATCTGCGCCGGTGTTTCCGATATCTTATATCCTGGTGGCACGCTTGGAGAAAATTCGTGTATTGTGTGAACGGGTTTGCCGTTGCTGTACGCACCCGCGGTCACGTTACACTCTAGGCGGATAATGTTTACGTTGATGATATTAATCGGTAGGTCCGATCGGTGCCATTTTCTCGGCTGCAATATACGCTTCGACGAGAATCCCAGTAGCAATCCAATGTTGTTTGGTCTGCTAAAGCTTACTCTGAAAGCGCAATTAATCTCGCTCTTCATCGTGTTGTAATTAGCACGGAGCACTAGCGGATATTTTACAGCCTCGTCGTCCTCGTACTCCACGTTGTCGTCGTCGTCATCGTCATCGTCACCATTCGCGCGAGCGGTCTCCTCTCGCGCGATATCCGCGACCGACGTACAATTGTCGCTGATGGAACGAGCTACGCGTCGGTCACGTCGCGGACGTTTCCGTGAAACAGCGCGTTTCAAAAACTCGTGTATCGCTCGTATCTCGTACGATCCCTCGGGTATCGTGATTTCCGTGTCATCCTCGTCAAAGTAAAATTTATTATTCAAAGAATTAACGTTCGGTTATAACGGTCTCGTGTGATAAGTTTCAAAAACCGTTACTCGTAGTCACCGACTCGTAGTCACCGTCGCTTAAATATACGGCGGGAAAGTAGTGCACCGCGAGGATGCTGCTATTCCCGGTCAGCGTGAATGTCATAGACATGTCGGGAAAACTGTTCGACTAACACTGAGTCTCCACGGCGCGTCGTCAGGCTTTAAATTCACGCCGATCGTTGTCGTCGTCGATCGTCAGGAGAAATCGCAGGCACGCTTGTCCGCAAATATTCTGATCGTAAGTCTGAACGGGCGTATGATTGTACTCCACCTTCGTCACGCTCGATCCGAAATATCGTGTCAACTCTTTAGGCGGTCGAAGATTACCGAAACTGTCGAAATACATCGCGCGGTTTCCCCTCTTTGCATACGCTATCCAGTGAGTACCGGGGCCCGCTGCATCGTCCAAATTTACAATACCGTTCTCGTTTCGACGTATACTGCCGATCGGTAACGAGTCACGCATGAAAACACCCCTGAAGAACGGTACGCGCATGTGCTTCGCCAGTCGATTCAATTGCACGTTAGTCGTAATACCCGTGGGCATTTTCAACGTCTCTTTGACGTTTTTTTTCCCTTATTCTCTCTCTTCTTTTTCTTCGACGCAACTCCCTGTCCGCGTTTGTACGGAGCGAGATAAAGTCCGTGGCCTTCCATGGCGCGATTGTGACGTTGCATCTCTTCCAGCTGACGTCGCGCGGTTTTGCTAGCGTTCACGGCCGTTGCGACCCCGGCCGCCCCACCGGCCAGAGAACCGAAAACTCCCAGCAACGGTAGAAGCGGCAATACGCCGCCTCGTTTCGCCGCCGGAAGTATCCGTTTTTTCGACGCTCTTTTCCTCTTCTTTTTCACAGTTCGCAAACCCATTCCTAATTTCCGCTTGGCATTCATGGCCGTCCAGACGGCTGTAGCGGCAGCTCTCTCTCCGAGAGTCGAATCTCTCGCGATGACACGTCCTAGCGCCTGCTCGGCGAGTACCTTGTCCGCCGCGTGGCTCCCGGTGAGATCTTTGTTACGCGAATACGCTATGTCGTGTTCGCGACACGCCGCGTCCAGTAGATTTACACCCGGATCGCCTCTGGCTAATCGCTCCTTCAACCGAGTGCCCGGACCGCAAAACTGATAGCCGGGAATGTGCAATTCGATCGGAAGTGAGCTTATCGCGCTGTTGAACAGGCCTTTGCCTAATTTTTTCGCTGGCATTCACCGCAATTTTTTATCAACGGTGCCGGACCGTCGATGTGCGTTCGATGATGCAGTAAATTATAATGTTTTAAGCACCGACGATATTGCTGAACCTCCGAATCCGCCTTTATATGTTCAGGAAGCTTGTCCCACACGTCGTGGACGTGATCGCCACACATTTGCAACAGAACAGCCTTTGGTACAAATTGTAGCTGCTCGACGCTGCAATCGCGAATATCGGAAGGTCTTGATAACAGGACAAACATTTTTCCGCTACTGAGCGATTCGCGGATTCGCGCACCTATAAATAGGCGTCCGATCCAGCCCTCCGTTCAGCAATGCGAAAAAAAATGAGATTCGTGCGACAACCACAGGCGATTCGCGTGACGAACTGCGACGACAGATCACGGTCGATGGGGGGCAACGCGGAGAAGCGCAGGCACGGTACGATGCTACCGACCACTATACGCGCCATCATTTGCGGCCCCTCGACTTGCGGTAAAACCAACGTTATGATAAGCCTGTTGGAAAGTCCGCACGGTGTGCGTTTCGAGAACGTGTACGTGTACTCAAAGTCGCTCCAGCAACCGAAATATCGATATCTGGAGAATTTATTGACTTCGATCGACGCAATCGGCTACTTTACGTTCTCAAACAACAGTGACGTCATTCCGCCGAGCGATGCGTGTTCAAACTCGATATTCATCTTCGATGACGTGGCATGCAACAAGCAAGACGCCGTGAGAGAGTACTTTTCAATGGGTAGGCATTCGAACATCGATTGTTTTTATCTCTGTCAGACGTACACGAGAATACCTAAACATCTGATACGCGACAACGCGAACCTGCTGATCCTGTTCAAACAGGATGAAACCAATCTGAAACACGTGTACAACAATCACGTGAATACCGACATGTCGTACGATGAATTCAGCGCGCTGTGCTGCGAATGTTGGCAGCGCAAGTACGGATTCGTAGTGATAGACAAGGACAGCCCGCTCAACAATGGTCGATACAGAAAAGGCTTTAACATGTTCGCGATACCGCAAAAGCGGTCAGTCGTCGTCGGTACCTCGTCGAGGTAAAACGTCGGAGAGAGCGTCGGAGAGAAACTTTACGTATTTTCCGCGATGGCTGCGATCGACAAGAGCATGGATATCCGCGAGCGCAAGAAAGTTGCGAAGAAAATTGCGAAAACTAGCGAGTCGATTCGTAAGAAACTTCGCGCTATGAAGACCGGTAAGATCGAGAAGGACATTGAGTTGGGCACGCACTTTAAGCCTCTCATTGAGCCGTTGCAAAAGATCGCTGACAAATCGATCGCGGTGAAGAAAGAGGAGCCGGAGAGCGACGCTGAGATCGAAACGTTTTCCGAGGATGTGACGCCGAGAGAGAGAAAATGGTCGGATCACCCACCGGCACCGCGTAAATCTAGCCAATCGAAACGATCGAAAGCTTTACTGGATGTGCCACCACCGATAACCTCTACACCGATAACCTCATTTCCACCGATATCATCTCCACCATACGTAACGGCGAGAAAAGTGCAGCCTACAATAAAGTTCGAATTACCCGCAAACATGCCTGTTTTTGAACTCACGGACGACACGGAGCTCGCGACGTCTATTCGAAAGGAGTGGGAAACGCCTGAGGGTCGAGAAGCGTTGCACGATACCTTGGGACTATTGGGTCAAGAGTACATCGGTGCTCTTATGAGCGTCAAACCAAGGAGCGATATAGATACCGTGTACGGTGTTTATCTCGGCAACGATGGAATGATGCTCGGTAATAAACGTTTCAAGGTGGACAGCGTGGATAACATACATATCGGTGACGTAAGTTACATCGGCACACGCGGTATTTTCGAGTTGATCTTTAAAAACAAGCCTGATGAAAACATGTACACGGAGGAGGATATGCAAAAGTACATGAATATACTGTTCGAGACGAGCACTCATAGAGCCAATCACAATCCTCTCGGGTGAGTAAAGTCCAACAGGGGATACAAGTACACGAATATAATCAAGAAATTGATACCGCCCGCATCTATGAAAAAACAATCCGGAAAAGGATTATTCGCGCCTCGTGCGATGACGCTGACCGACAATAAGATCGATTACGTGCACTGGGACGATCCCAACGAGCTGGTGGATCGTCTACGATTGCTCGACGCTTTGCGCCACGCTGGCAACAATGCCCACGACAACGAGATCTTATCGATCATCGAGGAACTTCGCGAAGCCGGTCTTATTATAAATTGAGCCGCGCGGCAACAAGCCGCTCAATCAGCGGTGAAATGCCAATCAACAAATTTGGTATATTCGAGCAGAGCAGAGACGCATCGAACGCCGTATCGTATCATCAGTGGAACGAATTAATGAGACATTTCGTGCGCGATAAAGCTCTGTGTCGCACCGCTACGGACTTTGACGCAAAGTCGCGCAAGATTCGTCGCGTGGCGCAACCGGAGGCTGACGGCGACGCGGTTAATAAACTGTACGTGGAACAGAGCGTTAAGAGTGTGAGAGACGAAGCGGAATTCGAGAAGCATCGTAAAACGCGATTGGAGACTGAATTCGAAACGAATCTTAGACTTCTGAGAGATAGCGTTAAAATTTTGAAAGATCATTAGGAGAAAATTGAAACGAATCTGATCGCGCTCAAACGAGATACGCAATCCATGTTGGACGCGAACCGAGAGGTGCTTGAGGCACATATCTTTCGATCGATGAAACCTGAGTAACGATGGCAAGCGGCAAACGATCCGGGAAAGGTTACAAAAGGCTGTCGAATGACGATGACGACGAAGGGCAACGGGCGATTCAGGACCGGTCATCGAGCAGCAGCAGCAGCAGCTATCAACTGACCAACGAACGGGCCAGAAGCGGCTACGAATGGTTCAGAAACAGCTGTGAACGGTTAATGAGCAGAAATAGACGACGACAAGCCAACAACGACGACGACGAAGAGCTGAAAAAACTGAAGAAACCGCTATTGAGCGATGATAAACGGAAATAAATGGCTGATTGAATGTCATTGGTTAAAGACAGAAAAAAAAGTTTGAGATATAATTTCTTTGCGCGTATTATTACGCACCGTTAAAAAAAACATGACATCGTCGAAATCCGATGGACGTAAAAATATCGAAAAGCGACGACTCGTCGAGGAACTGCACGCACCGGCGAGAAGAAATTTTCCCCGAAGACGCGTCATTGTGCGTGGGTACGATGACCTGTGGCAGGCTGACATCGTCGAGATGCGTCCGTACTCGCGTTTCAATAGAGGCTACCACTACATACTTACCATCATCGATGTGCTGAGCAAGTATGCGTGGGCCGTGCCACTCAAGAGTAAAGGCGGAAGCGAGACAGCCGACGTTATCGCTAAGATAATTCGAGACAGCAAGAGGTGTTTGAAAAATTTGCAAATCGATATGGGGAAGGAATTTTACAACGCTGACGTGCAGCGTCTTATGAGAAAACACGGCATCAATCATTATTCTACATATTCGGTGATGAAAGCATCGGTCGTCGAGCGATTCAATCGCACGTTGAAGAACGACATGTGGAAGATGTTTACGCTCAATGGGACTTACAAGTGGGTCGACGCGTTATCGCGACTCGTGTCGGATTACAACGCGCGCAAGCATCGAACGATCGGCGTGCGGTCCGTCGACGTTACTCCCGCGATCGCCGAAAGACTCTTGAACACGGTGTACAGCGAGATAAAGATCGCGGGTCCGGCAAAGTTCAAAGTAGGCGACCCGGTACGCGTCAGCAAGTACAAGACAATTTTCGAGAAAGGTTACACGCCGAATTGGACGCCCGAGGTTTTTAAAATTGTTAAAGTGCAGCGTACTAATCCCGCTACCTATCTACTCGAAGACTATCGAGGAAAATCTGTCACCGGAAGATTCTACGAGCACGAGCTGCATCGCGCGCCCTATCCAGACGTGTATCTCGTGGAGAAAGTACTTCGCAGGAGAGGTGACGAGGTTTATGGGAAATGGCTGGGATTCGACGGATCGCACAATTCATGGATACACAAAGAACGTGATTTAATATACAGGGTGTCCCGAAATTTGCGAATCAAAATACCATAGCAATAAAGTTCTCGAAAAAATAAATTTAAAACGTATTTGCCACTTTTCGTTCCGAGCAGTAGTTTCTGAGATGAAAAGGTTTAAAACGTGGCCAATTACAGATTACGATTAAACGGAAGCCTGTCCGTGAGTCGCGCGTCAATAGTGTTAGTGACCGCGCACTTCACGCTCTCACAGGTATTAGACAAAAGATTGTTTGCGTGACATCCGTATAATACCGCGTGTTGCGTGTAATATTTGTTGCGAATTAGATGATGCTGTTAATAAACAACGTGTGTTTAAGCATAAATTTATTTTATTCATTACGTATTGAATATGATAAATTTATAATTTATCAGAATTATATTGCTACTAATTTGTGTATTACAATATCAATAAAAAAATTCCCGAAAAAATTATATGTAAAAACATAAAATAAATTTATAATGTGTCAGAATTAATATTTTGTCTAGACATAATAATAATAATTTTTTTTCTATGAATATTAATTTAATTTGGTAGAATTTTTACGATGTTATTAAATAGCAAAACGGCGTGCCATACATATTAATTTTTAAATGCAATTCTTAGCTTCTTCATGTATAATTAAAAAATAAAACAAAAAATAAAACGAGAATAAAACGAACCCTTAATCCTATTGCTAAATTAATTTTACATAAATAAAATAAACTAAGTAAACTAAGAGTTTACTATTTTTAAAATCTAATACTACCGTGTAATCTTTTATAATTTAATAATGTAATATCCTTTTAATTGAAAATTAAATTTTGTAATTTATGACTTGTTCAATTAACAATTGTTGTTTAAATTTTTAGTACATAATTGGGCCGAAATTCAATCAATTAATTCAAAATTAAGTCACTAGCTGTAATGACAAATGGAATTATTTTACCTTAAAATTCGCATAGTTATAAATCAGTATGCACGTAAGTAGTAATATGTATGTATGAGTAGTAATATCACGTAAGTAATAATATATAACCGGTACATTTTTGAGAGGATAAATGAATGAATGATAAGAAAGAAATAATCAAATAAATGTTTCGATATAATTTTAGGCTAAATGCGCGTAATGAGTGAGCGATTTACGCTTAAGTAATTAACGCTTCTGGTACACTTAACCTTTTTTAAATACGCTAAGAATTGTTAAATAGATTTGGTTTGAACAAGTTTATTTCATTTTTTAAAGTTGTTTTATAACATTACAAAGAATATAACTTTTATGAATATTATTTTAATTTCTGTAGGTTCTTCTTTCTCTTCTCTCTCTATCTCTCCTCTTGTTCTCTTCGAACCTTCTTCTTCTCTCTCTTTCTTGCCAGCCTCCTCGAGGCTTCGTCTGCGTACCAATGGTTCGTTGGTTTTCTTTCCCTGTCACCTTCTCGACGGTTTGCGTCACAGCATCACAAAGGTTTTTCCAGGCTGCACCAGCTTGCGTACCTTCAGATATCAATTGAAAGGGTGAGAGAAGAGGAGGAGAAACAAGCGGAAGAACGACCCAATCGTATGGAGATGTAGATCCTGATGAGTCAATGGGGGAAACCTCTAAGCTGAGTAGCTTTTCCTCGACTAGTTTCGGTGTCGATGTTCCTAAATAGAAACAGGATTTCTTTTTGTGAATTAAGCGACTAGCGCTGAGAATTGGAGAAGAGCGTTTCTGGCGTCTTTCGCCTGATGATTTTTGTGTAAGGCGCGCAGCGCTTTTTAGCGACTGTGCGCTAGTTGAGAAGCGACTGGCGCCTGTGAGTGATGTGGTGCTGGTTAAAGAAATACCTTTTGTTGGCGTTCCGGCGCCTGCAGCAGCGGGGCTAGCGTCTAAACGCGGCAGAGAACGATCCTGGCGCTTTCCTCCAGGAGTC
Organism: Harpagoxenus sublaevis; assembly: GCA_030770355.1. NCBI lineage: Eukaryota > Metazoa > Arthropoda > Insecta > Hymenoptera > Formicidae > Harpagoxenus > Harpagoxenus sublaevis. Next base: position 76,611 of record JASTWR010000532.1, on the reverse strand, counting down.
GGGAGAACCTCTCTGATCGAGCGTTTAACGCTTTGTGACAGTCGATTTCCAGCAGGGCTTGCGTCTAAGCGCGGTAGAGAGCGATCCTGGCGCTTTTCTACAGGAATCGGGAGTACCTCTCCGGTCGAGCGTTTAACGCTTTGCGGCGGTCGTTTCACTGTCGTTGCCGGTCGGATCTTTGGGCGCTTGGCGCCGATTGGCGACCTGGCGCCAGTCACCGGAGAATCCAGGAGAATGACCTTTCTCTGGCTCGCGTATCTCTGGAGCGGTAGCGGGCGAGTCCTTTTGCGTAGCGTCGCCTGCGCTATAGCTTCATTCTCGGCGAGCCGAGATGGGAGTGGTGGCCCTGGTTTCTTCGTTTTGAGGCCGGAGGGAGATCCGCTGAGGTCGACTGCTGCTGATTTACTCTGCATTTTTCGGAAATCAGCCCGTCTTTTATACCGCAAAATCCCGGTAACAACCCTTGGTTGCTTGGCGACTTTTCATCCCTTGAATCTCGCCCCCGGTCATCGCTTTGAAATTCGCGCTGATTAATATCTTGAATGTCTCCGCGCTTCGACAACTTGAAATTCTCTCGCGCGTATCGTAAATATTAACCTGAGTTCCGCGCGTGCCGACGGGGAGGATGTAACCCCGATGATCTCGTCTTCGCGTCGTGTGCCGTCGGAGAGGGCGAAATCTTGACGGACACATTCTCGCATGCCAACGATAAGATTGGCGAGGAGTTTAGATTGCTTGTGGAGCTGCCTCATTACCAACGACGGGAGAGACGGGAAAGAGCGACAAGGTTACTTCCTGGTGGCTAGCGGAGAGCCGCCACATAATTAAAGACTAAAGAGAATGAAGGAATAGATGTATAAAATTAAAAAAATTAGAATTATTGTAAAGAAATACTGATTCGTATGTATGCCACTTGATTGCAATTATTTAACTCTTATTCATATTTCTTATTGATATTTTGTGATACACAAATTAGTAGCGATATAATTCTAATGAATTATAAATTTAACTTATTCATTACGTAATGAATAAGATAAATTTATGCTTAAACACACGTTGTTTATTAACAGCATCATCTAATTCGCAACAAATATTACACGCAACACGCGGTATTATACGGACGTCACGCAAACAATCTTTTGTCTAATGCCTGTGAGAGCGTGAAGTGCGCGGTCACTAACACTATTAACGCGCGACTCACGGACAGGTTTCCGTTTAATCGTAATCTGTAATTGGCCACGTTTAAACCTTTTTATCTCAGAAACTACTGCTCGGAACGAAAAGTGGCAAATACGTTTTAAATTTATTTTTTCGAGAACTTTATTGCTATGGTATTTTAATTCGCGAATTTCGGGACACCCTGTATAAAGACATTTATTTTTACTGTATAAAAAATATGTAGAACATAAAAATATGTATTACATACAAGTGTAAAATATAAGTATAAAATATAAGTAAAAAATATGTATAAAACAAAATATGAAATATGAAATATGATATGATATGATATGATATATAAGTATAAAATACATTTAAGAAAAATATGTAGAAAATAAAATATGTAATACATAAGTATATAATATGAAATATTAAATCATTTTTTATTATCCCATCTAATATAATATCTTTATTAACATCATGTCCAATATAAAACATTATATTTCATACATTGCATACATACATACATACATACATACATTGCATACATATAATACATATACATACATACATACATACATACATACATTACGTTATACGTTATATTACATACATTATACGTTATACATTATACGTTATACATTATACGTTATACGTTATACGTTATACGTTATACGTTATACGTTATACGTTATACGTTATACGTTATACGTTATACGTTATACGTTATACGTTATACGTTATACGTTATACGTTATACGTTATACGTTATACGTTATACGTTATACGTTATACGTTATACGTTATATAGTCCGGTCAAGTTAGCCCAAAAAATAGGGGTAAGGTTACAATAATTCCCACAGAGCTGAAAATTTGTACGAATGTTCGGAACACCATTATAAATAAACTGTGAAAAGTCCCCATACATCCCGTGTGTGGAAAAAATTTTATTCAAGGTCAAAGGTGGCAAAAATGGGTTTTTCGTGTTTTTCAGGCGAATAGTAAGTTTTATCATAAAAATAGCTTAGACAATAATTGTAGATCGTGCAATTATCTATAATAATTGTCTCTGTACTTTTTTTTGTAAGAGTCACCGTTTCCGAGATATAATCATTCAAAAAGTTGAAAAAACGGTGTTCTTCATAATATGCATAAGTACGCCGCGTACATACATCACTGGAGCTGTTTATATGTTTATCGTGTTTTATGTTTATCTTTAATATTTCCTAACCTCATTTGTGCCTTTTAACTTAGAATAAATAAAAATGTCGCAGTTTTGTTTTATTTGTAGTAAACTTTTAACTAAAGATGGAAGTGTTACTGTTGATCGTGGAATGAAGACATTAATTGATGCAAGTACTGAAAGAGCTGATGAATTTTCGGAATATCTGAAAACTCAGAAATCTGTGACAATTCATACAGAGTGTCGTAAATTGTATACTCGAAAGAGTTCCATCGCTGCAGCTGTTAAAAGACAACACAACAAAGAAAAACCTAGTACATCAAATATAAGTCCTCAAAAAACGCGTCAAGTACACTACCTCACAGGTGGCGTGGAAACGTGTGCATATTATGAAGAACACCGTTTTTTCAACTTTTTAAATAATTATATCTCGGAAACGGTGAATCTTACAGAAAAAAGTATAGAGACAATTATTATAGATAATTGCACGATCTACAATTATTGTCTAAGCTATTTTTATGATAAAACTTACTATTCGCCTGAAAAACACGAAAAACCCATTTTTGCCACCTTTGACCTTGAATAAAATTTTTTCCACACACGGGATGTATGGGGACTTTTCACAGTTCATTTATAATGGTGTTCTGAACATTCGTACAATTTTTCAGCTCTGTGGGAATTATTGTAACCTTGAATGTCTACTTTGACCGGACTATATATTACATACATTACGTTATACATTACGTTATACATTACGTTATATTACATACATTACGTTATACATTACGTTATACATTACGTTATACATTACGTTATACATTACGTTATACGTTATACGTTATATTACATACATTACGTTATACATTATACGTTATACATTACGTTATACATTACGTTATACATTACATTATACAATATATTACATACATTATATACGGTATATACATAATGTTACAAGGGTATTCGATAATGTCCCCACGGTAACGTATCGGTCAAATCCGGTAACATGTACCGCTTGTCGTCGTACGGACTCAGAGCGATTTTCGTCTCGGACACTGTACGCACTTGGTGCAGTTTCGATCTTATACACGACTGGCGACGAGTCATTTCAATCTCGTCGTTCAGACACCGCGTGTAGTCATCGAACGTTATAGTACGCGCTACGACGTTACTCTTGACACCTTTTGCTTTCTTAGTGTCTTTTTTACCATTGAGTCGCAAGGCGTACATTTTCGCCCTGAGTCCAACGAATTCGGTCATGATCGCGCCATTATTTTCATCTTTCATCAAGCCCGGCACTTTCTTGTTCTCAAGCGGTATACCGTACGCGTTGTCGACCGGATAATCGCTCGTATCAAACTTAGCGATATCACGTTTCAGGTTCTCGTACACATTCTCGCACTTTATACGGTAGATCAAACTGTCAGTGTCGGTGTACATAATTTTACATTTGTCGCTATACAGAGGAGACATGTACTCGTAATGAAATTCATACAAACATATCTATGATATGTCGAGGATACACATGCCTACGTAGATCGGTTTGTTAAATTTCACCTCGAGTTTGCGCATTTCTATTGCAACCAAATTTTCCGAAAAAATACTTCTACTATGGAAATTTGGTTTAGCGATCATTGCTTCCGCGCCGTATCTACCCTCCCAATGAGTCAATAATTTTACGTCTACATGATTACGCACATTCTCGATCGTTTTCCCGAAAACCGCATTATTCATCAGTTTATATAAATTCTTTTCAAAATCGTTTGTCGCGCGCGTTCTAAATCGGGTGTTTAATTCGATGTAATCGCGGAGCCATGGAGATTGAGCGAATTGCAATACACGATGTATTTTTGTAACTCGAGGGCCATGGCGCTGAAGGTTGCGATAGTGTATGACGTAACGCTTCTTATCGCACACAGTCGCAAGGAGCTTGACCTGCCGCGCGCCTGGCGGCTTATCGCGCGTCGGACAGAACGGTAGGTCAGCGTGCGCGTCGTGTTTATTTTGTGGGTACTCCAGATCGACCTCGAGAATATAACCTGTGGGCGAATTCATATCGATCGCGCTAAAATCAAAATTCAAAACGTCTTTGATCCATCAAAAATTGGCGTACGGTAGTGGTTGGCACATTGCCCAACCGTACAAGTTGTTTACGTCGAAATACATTAGGTACGACGATGGTTTAGTTGGATCGTACGACTGCATGTACTTGTTATTGGCTCGCGCGTATCTGCCTGAACATTGACTCAGACCGCCGCAAATACCGCGTTCGATAAACATTACCATATCTATATCGGTTAGCAGTTCGAAATTTACACGAGTATGCTTCAACATGGCGTCCCATGTGAAACCTGGCAATGTGTAGTAATAAGCGAAGTCTAGTCCGTAACTTTTGATGCAACTGTCACGAAAATTTTCGAAAACGTCGGCCAATAACAAGACATCTGTTTTTAAATACAGATCGCTGTATTCTCCCAAGGTTCGAACGGAGAACCGCTGCCAAACGTTCACGGCGTGCGCGTAATCGCTCTCGGATACAGTGTCACCGACCAATGAACTGTAAAATGATTCGCGCGGCGGTAAACGCGTGTCCTGCAACTTGTCCACGCAATCCACGTATTCGTACGGAAAGACACCTTTTCGCGTCAGTAATTCTAAATCGTGGACTGATAATTCGGAAAATTTGGAACGTACAATTTTTAATTTGTCCTTATCGAGGAAGGATGCCAATTTCTCGAGACTAGTGGTGAGAAATTTTAACGAATCGATGAACCGTAACTTTATATTGTTTCGCGAATCTGATTTATCGGCGGTGTCTTTAACGTTTTTCGTGAACGAGATATATTTTTCTTTAGTTAACGGTAGAACATCAATCGAACCTTCGAACGCGGCAGCTATTTCCTTTATGATAAAATGTGCGTCATAGCCAGATAAATTCTGAAAAACTATGGGAATGAAATATGAGTCTTTATAGTTGAGATTGCAGTTTGAATGTGCGGGACCTCTGTAACGGCCGGTCAGATGGCAATGATCGCGTACTCGCTCCTCATAGTCGTTTAGTGTGAACGGTTTTTCACAAATGTGGCAGTGCGTCGCGCTGTGAAACGCATGCCACTGTTCTTTCAAGAGCGTTTCCATGGGGACTTTGGCGGATAAAATACCCTTTACGCGATGCGCTATTTCTTCGAGTTCGTTGGCGAACCACGCGACGCAATCCTTATCGCGGCGAAACCGATACGTACATAACGATTCGTCGTAAGAGCACTGCACGTAGTATCCTATGCTAAAAATACCTCGTGGCGTTGATATGCGTACGTCGACGTTCTCTCATCCGCGTCCATCTTCTCCAGGGTGCATTCGAGATTGGCGTACACAACGAACGGAAGCCGCTCCTTCCTGTTGTAGTTGCGGAAGCTCAGCCATTTGTCGTCCTCGCTCGGTAGTCGGATGGCGCAGTCGTTCATCTCACTGCAGTCTACCGTATGCAATTGCAACTTGTCGCTCGAACTAAAATAATGTAGACATCTGCAAAAAAATTTGCAATTTTTACATATATCTTTTGTATAAAAATATAATATATCGTATATTATGATTTTTCTGTTTAATGTATTACTCACCGATCGCAAAAGTATTTCCTATATGTTCATCTCTATTTATTTGTGAGCTCACGAGGCGGGACAGGTTCTTTATCCACGCGAAATGTCCCACGTTGTAGTCTCGCGAGTCTTGCACGTACAACAGATTGACGTGCTTTTCTCTCTTCCGGTCGGTGAGCCGTATCGATAGAACGGTTAGCGTTTTATGTCCCTCGATGGTGTAGACATTTATCGATACGTCATTGAGTCGTTCAAATATACTAATTCCTTTCAGAGACATAGGAAACTCAATGTCTTGTACATTTAACACGGTTGTATAATGCGGGTACGAAGATTCCCGATTCACATTCTTTTTGACTGGATACAGCGCGGCGACCACCGACCACGCGAAACACGCATTGTCCGTGGACCTGACATTAATCACCGCTTTCTTCTTCAATATCTCTTGCGGTAATTCCAGGTGACATCCCGCGCGCATGGGATCATATCTGTTGATATTAATTGTAAGATCGAGGATACGCGATAGGGCCCACCCGCTATCTCGCTCCTGGAACTCTTCGAGTTTTGCCAGTGTGGGTTCGATTACGTGTCGCTCGTACCACTCGCGCATATCAGATGTACGAAAGAGAGCATAGTTATTCGTGTTCATACTCTTATTGTCACGTTTATCACCCGTCACAAACTCACCGTTGTACACAGTGTTCACTTTCACGCTGTTGTGTATTCGTATAGCGTCTTGCACTTTCTCGAGCACTATACTAGCAGCGTCCACCATAAATTGTCGCGGTTCGATATAGTCTGTGTTAATCACCGCACCGGTCAGTATACGGCTTTCGAACGCGGCATCGATCTCTTGCCAAACGAGTCTTTCCGCGTTATTGCCACCACCGCCACTACTGGTGCCCGCGACCACCAAATCACCACCGCTGTGTATAAAACGTCTGTCTAATTGAATTCTCGCACCCTCGAGTAGTCTGACATTCGACACCAATATATGTCTATCTCCAGGCCAGAGCCGCGGACGCTTGGCGCGACAGTGCTCTTCGAGCTGTTCAACGGTTTCCTCGCATCGCTGCGCCCACGTGAAATACTCACTCAAGGTAGCGACTTGGCGCGACTGCTCCAACAGTTCGCGTGCAATTTTATTGAGATGTTCCATGTTTTTGAGTTTTATAGTAATGTTTTTTAAATCACGTCACACCTCTACGGAGCACTTACACGCGACTCGACCGCACCGTACACACGATCGTTTGTACTCTTAAACGTGATAGCGCATACACGTTAAATGATGAGCATCAAAGCGTGCGACATCTTTATAATTATCTAACAAGGTTTCAAAATTATGACGCTTATCATCACCTTTATAAAACGTCTTTGTATGGCTAAGATTGTCCACACATGCACAGGTTAAAGATCGCGAGGTGTCTATCACGACCACTTGAATGCACCTCCCAATACCTGCATCAATGTCAATGTATAAAATCTCTACTTGTCCATTTACGATCTTTTTATAAATTTGTCTTGTCCATCCATATTGTCCTTTGCACTGTAAAAGTTTTGATCATCATCAATGTGTATCCCATAATATTCTTCATCATCACTATTACTGCTCCCACGCAATTCATCATCTGCTATACACTCATCCCGCAATTGTTTATACACTTCGCGTCTCACACCAATAGGCCACCCACCAGGAAACGTAATTGTGCATCTATAGACTTGCGGTTTGAGTATGCGTTCAGTGGTTTCACGTAACTCAAGTTCGTGGATGAAGCACTGCATCGGCGATGCTCGTTGCACTTCCGTTTCTCTTTGCGGATCCTGCTCGAGCCACATTAATGTTATAAAGATATCATCATAATTAATCCCCTTGCGTTGAGAGCGCCACATATATTAGGTGTACAAATAAGTCTCCGCCGTTTTACAATAGATGGCCCCACCAGGAGGTTATGGTTGAAATTGTCGGATGTAAAGTGTTATATCGTAAGGTTGGACATCTGGCAACACCATAAACTTGACATAGTATCAGACTGTATCGGCATCACATAATTCTTTTCGTGCGAAAATGTCGAATTTTGAGCCGAATAAGCGTCATTTGCGGGAACTTTTGATTTATTTCTTTAATTTGAAGAAATCTGCAGCTGAGGCGCATCGATTGCTTGTAGAAGCATATAATGAGGCTGCTTTAAGTGAGAGAAGTTGTCGTGAGTGGTTTCAAAAGTTTAAGAACGGTGATTTTGACGTCGAGGACAAAGAACGTAGCGGAAGGCCGAAAGTGTACGAAGACACGGAATTGGAAGCATTATTGGAGGAAGATTCGTGCCAAACGCAAAAAGAACTTGCACTTACATTAGGAGTGACTCAACAAGCAATTTCACATCGTTTAAAATCGTTGGGAATGATTCAGAAGGAAGGAATTTGGGTTCCATATGAACCCACATGTTGCGGCACCTGTCAAAACCTACTTGAAAACACTCAATTGGGAAGTTTTACCCCACCCGCCGTATTCACCAGACATTGCTCCCTCTGATTACCATTTGTTTCGATCGATGGCGCACGGCCTGTCTGAGCAGCACTTTACATCATATGAAGATGCCAAAAATTGGATCGATTTGTGGATAGCCTCAAAAGATGAAGCGTTCTTCCGACGCGGTATCCATAGCCTGCCAGAAAGATGGGAAAAAGTAGTGGCTAGCGATGGACAATACTTTGATTGAAACATAAGGTACCGTTCTTTCACAATAAATGCCCAATTTTTGATAAAAAACGGCGGAAACTTATTTGTACTCGGCTACCTCAGAGTTACGTATATAACGTCTTCTCAGCATGTTGCTCGAGTAAAGGCATGCACTTATTTACAATAATGTCTTTTCAACGTGTGCAAATTGGGCACATATTGCGGGGAAAGATCACGTACATCGGTAGTCTGCAGTTGGAGCAGGATTCTCCTGATATCGCATCTTGCAGCTCGGTTACATGCTCTCGAACAGCATACATGTCCCCGACACCCGCGTCTGCCAGTCTAATCATACATGAGGTACACACGGCTAAGGCACCACCCGTGGAATAATACATGTTTATGGCGCAACACTTTGTACGTCCGTTCAGCGCAAGGATTTCCGCACTAGGCACTCTCCTTTCAACAGTTTCCGTCAGATCTTCTCCTGAAAGGTCACTGATGTAGTCACTGTCATCCGACAACGCGTGTTCTTCATCAGATGATTTGTCTACTATTGTCTCGAATTCCATTAACTCTTCGTCTATAATTTCCAGTAATTCTTCGTTGGGCAACTCATTTACTTCTACTCGTAGGTCTCGTACTATCTCTATTTGCTGTATCTGCTTTTCATCGGACGATTCGGCTAAGTCTATTGTCTCTATTTCCATCCGCTCGTCGTCGGACGACTCAGCCAAATCTATTGTCTCTATTTCCATTTTTGTAGATTCTTATAAAATTATTTTTCTACACTGCACACACACATAAAAAAACAAACCATCAAGTACCCACTTTACTTTTTTCAAGCGAACTATACTGACGCGCAGACTTCCAAATCATATACTGTGGCTCTGACGCGCTTCACTCATCGTTATATATTTCATCTATCATTCTTTTCTCTCCTTCCAACTGGAACATCACGTATCGTTCCTTCTTCTTCTATCTACTGCATAGTGTCATCATCAGATCTATTGTTCTTCACATGCGTTACAGAAAGATAATATCCCTTGGACGTTGTGTTCTGCTTACGCGCTATTTTGTCCACAACGTCTAGCAGCCTGATCTCGGCGCTCGCTTTGTTATACGCGCCGCTATAACCGAATGGATCTACTGCATAGTGTCATCAGATAATAGTGTTCATTATATGCGTTACAGAAAGGTAATATCCTTTGGACGGTGAGTTCTGCTTACGCACTTTTTGTCTACAAATTCTAGCAGCCTGATCTCGGCGCTCGCTTTGTAACGCGCGACGCCGTAACCGAATGGCGTCGCGAAATATACCCCGATAAACAATAAAGAGGACACCAGAGACATCGCGACGTTATAACCGAGCAACGTCGCGAAACCTGTCCTGACACGCAACCCTGATAAACAATTCTTCCTAGAAAAAAGTGATAAAGAGGACACCAAAGGACATCGCGCCGTTATAACCGAGTGACGCCGCGAAACATGCCCCGACACGTTTACCGAAACCCCTCCGATAAACAGGTCTTCGGAGAAATAACGATAATCATGACCGCGACACCGCGACGGTTAAATCATTCTCATCGAGACAAACATTTTTTATCACCGATATTTAATCGTGAATATTGTTTACATATTTAATTCGCCTGAACAATGCATTCGCTTCGCATTAAGCGACATCATAATCGAATGATGCAGTGAAACATGTCCTAACACGTTCGCTCAAAACCTTGATAAACACCTTTTCTCAGAATACGTTCTAGAAGCATTAATCCCCCCACCACGTCATAATTTTTAAAAAAGGGTGTAGGGTGTTGCCGCGTATACGCTCCGTTAATTTTATGCGAACGGTCAGTCTTGTACAAACGGTCGACTTGCTATAACCGAGAGTGAAAAATATACTCCGCTGCGGGAAGCAACAGTGGTGGTGGTGCAAGCATGAATTATTACGTGCCGATTCCCGAAGCTGCAACTCCATCGAGTGAGAACAAGTAAGTTTCGTTTTATTTATAGAGTCTCCTATTTTATAATTTTTCCAATTTTATTATTATTTTAAAACTCATCGTTATTTTTTTCTACAGCATTTCGTTGGAGCGTCGTGCGGTGCGTATACTCAACAGACGATACGCATTGACATCTACAGCTTACAAATATTTGGACATTGGGATCAGCGTGAGACCTCCATATGGTTCCTTTGTGGAATTGGTCTTTGGCGACAACCGAGGATTTCAAATCGCGATGCATCATGGAACGTGGACGGTGCTCATCGATAGACGCATGGATGTCGAGCGACTCGTGCAGTCAACTGTCGGTCAGTCGCTGACTATTCAAAATCTAATACTCAAAGTTGTACAAATGCGTGACGATAAACTTGTAAAATTGTCATCGCGCAATACTTTTTTGTACATGAAACCTGCAACTATTCTCTTTTTACTCACGCTCGAACACTGCGTCGAGCATGTTTTCCGCGAGCTATATCAGCTTGCGAGAGGTAGATAAAAAGTTCATTGATTTTGCAAGTATTCTACAAAGAAATTGTATTACTGAAAAATGTGACGCCTTTAGTATCTTGCGCAGCTATTACGACCAAACGTCAATTGTAGATTGCAAACTCATAGCGTATGCTATGGATGATATTATGTATGATGCATCGAGAAAGAGATCTTTTGATGTAGTAGATTAACATGAATAAATGTATAACATATCTAAAATAATTTTTTACTTATTTAATTTTCCTTCCACATCCTCCTCATCTGTTCCTTATTAGAATATTAAAATTTAAATACCGAGCGTATGATGCGCGAACGAAAGAAAGCAAATGGGTTGGGTAGAGAGAACGCGAAGAGATGCGATATCGTAACTCTCAGATTACAATAATTGACCTACTGACCGACTTACCACTGCTTAGTCACACGTAGTGACCCTCTATACAGAGTCTTGACATAAGCGATTACAATTGCAGCTCGATCGTCACCCCGTCGGGCGCGGACACGGGCGTCCGACAAATTAAGGTAAAATAACGTTTTTTGTAGACGCGGATTTTTCCCGCGAACCGCCGAAAAAAGATACGCTAACGCGGGCGGCGCGGGCGGTGTCGCGGGCGGCGCGGGCGGCGCGGGCGGCGCGGGCGGGCCCTAACGCGGCACCCCTCCCCCGCGCGGACCCTACGCAACCCTAACGCAGCACCCCTCCCCCGCGCGGACCCTACGCGACCCTAACGCGGCACCCCTCCCCCGCGCGGACCCTACGCGACCCTAACGCGGCACCCCTCCCCGCGCGGCCCCTACGCGTTCCTAACGCGGCACCCCTCCACCGCGTGACGTCAACACCCCTCGCCCTCCTTTGTAATACGAGACGCCGCTTGTAAACGTCCACCCCCCCCCCTCGCGTGACGTCATCCCCCTCAACCCTCGGTTACCCCCCCCCCCCGCCCCTCACCCCCCTCGGAGCTCCCAAGCCAGAACCGGGGTAGTCTACCTACTAAACTACTCGGATTTGAACATTTTTTTTAAATGTAGATAATTAAAAACACTACAATGTATATGGGTTAAAAATTGACGCTTTAAATAGAAAATTCAAAAAAAATCCGAAAAACTGAAATTTTGACAACAAAATTTTCAAACGTACTAGCTTGCATTTTTTGCTTATAAACTTAAAATAATTACTTTCAAGAGGTTTTTAAGATATTTAATTATGATTTTATTGATAACAATTTTAGCTCAGTTAATGGAGACAAAAAAAGGCCAGCTTGCAAAAGGTCTCATGAAAAGTTTATACTCGGCAATTTTGTTTATTTTGTGATTCTAATGAAAACCCTAAGTTTGCGACCTCGGCAAGCTGCCGCTCGCGCCGCCATCTTGAAAAAATGGTGCCAAAAACCGGTTTTTGCGAATATCTCGTTTCCACTGCAATTTAGAGCAAAAGTACCTATTACAAAGTTGTAGAGCACAAAATTTCCTACAACTTTTGTATTCAATACTTTTTTCTCAGATAAATAGTTTACGAGTTATAGCACAGAGTTTTTTTGCAATTTGTAAAAGATGCTAGATTTCCCTGGAAAATTGAAAGATTATTGATTATTATCGTTATTATATTACTATTATATCATTATATACGTATATTATCAATAATTTTTTAATTTCCAGGAAAAATCCACGTTACGTCGAAATATTAAGGGGTTTCCACACGTTTTATACACCCATATAATGCGCTGTATCTTCTAAACCATAGCGAATACGAAAAAATTTTATTTACAATATGTTTTCTACTCATGCTCCTCTTTCACCTCCTAGTCGATTGACCTTACCTTTCCGAACACCCTGTATATATATATGAAATGACTCAAAAAAACATCCCCAACAACATATTAAAAAATAAACCAAATCGGAGAGGGAGTCGCTTTTATGCATAAATACCTCCTTTCTCAGCTTGTATCTCAAAAGTTATTTGAGTCCGACCCTTATATATACAGAGTGGTCCTGAAATAGTTGCGTAAAATCAGGGATTGGATTGGGCTCGTCAAAAGGATGAAAAAAGTTCCCATAAACGTTAGTCCGAAAACGCATCCCGCAGGAGTTACGACTCATTTAATTATTGATACCTGATACAGAAGAATGGAAGGCCATGAAAGGAAAAAACTTTATTTTTATTTACAGGAGTTGTTGAAAATGTCCACCGTTAACTAAAACACACGCTTCCATCCGTCTAACCATTGAAAATTTTATGGTAAGACTTCCGTATACGACCCACATCCGATTTTGATCTACTTTTGCAGGCACGTAGTAGGTACTAAATGAAGTCGAAAGCCCCAGTGCTAACTTGCGGAAATGACTATTTCCTTAAATATTTAAATTTTTATTATTTTGCCAGATTTTGGATGTTTTGACTGCATATGCATAATATTTACCTTCTCTTCGCATGTTCCACAGGGATCGGGGAAGGGGAGGGGGTGAACCTCGCTTTACAACTTACAAAGTACATGCGTGGACAGAGGAGCGCGTTCCACAGGGGTTGAGGTGGGTGCGGACCTCGCTTTACAACTTACAAAGTACATGCGTGGACAGAGAAGCGCGTTCCACAGGGGTCGGGGTGGGTGGACCTCGCTTTACAACTTACAAAGTACATGCGTGGACGGAGGAGCGCGTTCCACAGGGGTCGGGGTGGGTGGACCTCGCTTTACAACTTACAAAGTACATGCGTGGACAGAGAAGCGCGTTCCACAAGAGTCGGGGTGGGTGGACCTCGCTTACAACTTACAAAGTACATGCGTAGACAGAGGAGCGTGTTTTACAGGGTCGGGGGGGGGGGGCTGTTTATAAGTATGCGCTTTGTAAGTTGAAACACATACAAAGCATATACTTGTAAAGCGCGCCACTAACCTATAGGTTAGTGACGCACTTTATGGGTGCATTCGGGAAGCACGCTATTAGCACAATTATGATCTAAAACTGTTCGAGGAGACGCTTTGTGGCGCTATGATATACGATGATGACGTCACTCTAAAGGCAGCGTGACGTCATCACTCGCGCTATTTTCGCTATTATTTTCGAGGTGAGGCATGAAATGCTATTGGCGCTTATTCTCTCCTCAAACACTTGATTGCGTATAGGGGCTGCTTTCAGAATACTGCAGATAACGAAACGTAACCAATGTCAATTCCAACAATGGACCAAGGACCAAGTAAAGTTGAAATTAATCTGTTTGATGAAAAAAATGGAATAAATTATTCTATCAAATTGTCTCCAGAAGATGCTGTGAGTGCAAAGAATGATAAATAATTGATGATACAGGTTATGTAGATAGTATTCTATTTGCTGTGTAATTATAATCAAATAAAAGTTGTAGGTAAAATAATGGCATAAAACTCAATAATAAAGTTAAAATAAAAGACTCGTTTTTAAATCTTTTTAATATAACACTTCAAATTCAACTTTTATAAAGCTAAACAACATTCTAACGTATACACTGACCTACTCAGCTATCCAGAAAACCGATCTTCCCCATACGCAGACCAAAAATCCAAAATCTAGCAAAATAATAAAAATTTGAATATTTAAGAAAATAGTCATTTCCGCAAGTTAGCACTGGGGCTTTCAACTTCTTTTAGTACGTACTACGTGCCTGTAAAAGTAAATCAAACTCGGACGTGGAAGTCTAATCAACTTTATTTTAACGAGGTACGTTATCGATCACTGGCGCTGACTTGTTCGTGTTCGAACTGACTAGCGGTGACTAACTAACATTCCAGACGAAGGATCGAGATGATCAAAAAACTTTATACATAGATGAAACGCCTCTTTCCTTTTCTGGGCGAACAAGGGCCAATAGCCTTGAGCCGTGATGTTTCACAAAAGCGAACTCATATGAAACATCAGATGCGCATGACTTATATCAACACTACCGCCGTCACAGCATCTGAGGTTGTTATATCTTTAACATACTACATAATTTCTTAAAACGCTCTATAGCTAGCGCCTTTGTAAATATATCTGCTACTTAGTTTTCGCTTGGGACATAGTCCACTATTAAATCGCCACTTTCCACTTTTTCGCGAATGAAGTGGTAATGAATGTCAATGTGTTTTGTTCGCTTGTGAAACTCCAGATTCTTGACTAAACAAATGGCACTTTGGTTATCTATGTATATTACGGTTCCGTTAACACATGGACATTCGATACTCTCTAGCAATTTCTTTAGCCACACGGCTTCTTTTTCCGCTGCGGCTGCTGCCACATATTCTGCTTCTATGGTACTACAGGTGACTAGTTTCTGTCTCTGAGCAGACCACGTTACTGGAGCACCTGCCAAACAAAAAACATATTTCGTAGTTGACCTGCAAGTTTTGATATCACTCGCATAGTCTGCATCTGAAAAACCAATCAATTCAAGTTTTTTGTGGCCGCTTTGGTAAATCGACCCTTGATTGATGGTACCTGTGAAATATGCAAAAATTTTCTTTACCGCACGCCAGTGCTCGTGGGTATGATTATTCAAAGACTTACTTACTAGGTTTACAAAATAAGAAATGTCTGGTCGCGACACCGATTTTAAGAAAATAAAAGAGCCTATTGCCTCGCGATACGGCACGTTGCTAATTTCGTTGTTTTTTCTTCTGCTGGATAGAGGGTTACATTCGGATCAGCTGGTACGCTAACTGCTTTTGCGTCGCGCATTTAAAATTTTTCTAAAATCTTAACTATATATGCGCTCTAATAAATAACTAATGATTTATTTTCTCTTTCTCTGTGTATTTTTAAGCCTACAAAGTTTGTCGCGTCGCCAAAAGTCACTTTAAATTCTTCCTCCAGACAGTTTGATAAATATATTAGTCTTTAGTGATTTTGCTGCTGCTAGCCTGTCATCGACGAATAGAGCTAGATATATTAATTCGCCGTTGTATGAGCCGATAAAAACACACTGGTCGGCTACACTACTTTTGAAATTGAACTTTAAAAGGAACTCTTTGAATCTTTCGTTCCAACACCTAGGTGCTTGCTTGAGACCATAAAGCAACTTCTCAAGCTTGCACACCACACTCGCGACACCTTTGTTTCTTCTTTCCTCGTCGACATCTAACCCCTCCGGAATCTCCATGAAGATATTCTCCTCCAGGTTGCCGTAAAGGAATGCTGTCTGCACGTCAAATTGAAGTAGCTCGAGGTCCTTTTCGGTTGCTATCGCCAGAAATACTCGAAGCGAGTCGTAGCACACCATGCACTGGTGCGAATGTTTTAACAAAGTCGACACCGTACTCCTGCTTGAATCCTCGCGCACAGAGCCTTGCTTTATACTTGTGCGTTTTCTTTTCGAGGTCGCTTTTAATTTTAAACACCCATTTTGAGTCGATTGTTTTTATATTCGGAGTTTTTGGTACTATCGACCATGTGTGATTGCTTTCGTGAGCTCGTAATTCTTCTCGGATCGTTTCTATCCATTTTTTACTGTCCTTGCCATTTACTACTTCCTGATACGTACTGGGAGTGACATACTCGGCCACATCAACCTCGTATCGTGTAGGGGCCTTGCATCGTGTAGGAGGTTTAATTTGTGCGCGATCTCTCAAGGTTTTTGAGTCGACTGGTGAAGGTTTTGATCGTTGGACAGTCACTGGTTGACGCGTTTTGACGTTTACTTGATCCTTTTCAGTCTCTTCCTTTATCTCCTGTGTTTCATCAGCTCCTTGCGGAGGTTGCTGTCATGGAAAATATGTGAGGTCCTCCTGGGCTTCCTGCTCCAGAGCGGCGGTTTTCCCAATTACTTCGTGAAATGTCACATGTCGTGACACTTTCACTTTTTTGTTTTCTGGGTCGTAAACTCTGTAATTTGTTGAGTCTCCATGGTAACCAACAAGAATTATTTTTTTCGCGCGTGCGTCGAATTTCTTTGTAAATTGTTTCGGCACATGAACGAATTTTAACCCAAAAATTCGTAGGTGCCCGACATCTGGTTTCCTTTGGTTCCAATTTTTATACGGTGTGTCTCCTCCTCCTGGGGAAACAGTTCGATTGATGATGTACACTGCCGTGCTTACGGCCTCTGCCCAAAGAAACAATGGAAGGTTCTTTGACAGAATTGGTACAAGCGCACTCGACAATCGTTCGGTTCTCGCGCTCAGCTGTACCGTTCTGTTCCGGTGTGTAGGGCGCCATGTATTCTACTTTAATTCCGCGTGATGTCAGATATTCCTTTATTTTTTTGTTCGCAAACTCTTTACCGTTATCACATCTGAGGGCTTTGATTGACTATTAAAAGAGTGACTGTAAAAAGGACGGGTTTTTCGCCCCTTTTGCGGCCCTCGATTTTGGGATCGATTCATATGCAAATCAACTCCTTATGATAAGATATTAATAGAAAAAAAGTTTCAACTTGAGGTGACATTTAGTTTTAGAGATATGAGAGTTCAAAGTTATACTATATATGGGCGTTCCATTTAACTTGATTCTGCCTAATATCTTGGGATATAAGTATCCATATAAGCATTGGAAAGAAATGTTTCAGAAAGGTCCTGAATAATTTCGAAAGGGATATATAATTGTATCGATTCATTATTCCCCTCCCCTCTCTTTCCCCATGTGAGAGAGGGGGAAGGAGCCAAACGGAGAATATCAAATAGGGAACACTATTTGTAATTACAAATGCGGATTAGATGACACGAAACACATTGCAATCGGATGAAATGAGTAAATACTTTTTCATTTTATTTTACGGTCACCAGATGTTTCTACTGATTTTTTTTCTAGGGCAAAAGCACCAAAACTCTGATATAAGTAGAACATACAAATTAAACTTTTATAGCTCTGTAAAAAACGGCCGTTTCGCTTCGTATTTTAATATATAACTTTTATTGTCAAAAAGTTATCTATGACTATAAAAAACAAAACAAGTAGAAACTTGCACATTGCTTTCTCATAGTTTTTAAGTATACAAATTAGAAACTTGCACATTACATCCTCACAATTTTTAAGTATGCAAATTATAAATTTGCATATTGCTTAATCAACATTTTATTTTGCTCATAAAGCTTCCTCTATGAAGAAACCAAATTTTTTCTTTGATGTATAATTATTAGTGAATATTTCAATTTGGCTTCCTCATAAAGGAAGCTTTATGAGCGAAATAAAATGTTGATTAAGCAATATGCAAACTTATAATTTGCATACTTAAAAATTGTGAGGATGTAATGTGCAAGTTTTTAATTTGTATACTTAAAAACTATGAGAAAGCAATGTGCAAGTTTCTACTTGCTCACTTAAAAACTATGACAAAACAATGTACAAATTTCTACTTGCTCACTTAAAAACTATGACAAAGCAATGTGCATGTTTCTACTTGCACACTTAAAAACCGTGAGAAAGCAATGTGCAAGTTTCTACTAGCACACTTTAAAACTATGAGGAAGCAATGTGCAAGTTTCTACTTGCACACTTAAAAACTACGAGGAAGCAATGTGCAAGTTTCTACTTGCACACTTAAAAATTATGAGGAAGCAATATACAAGTTTCTACTAGCACACTTTAGAACTATGAGGAAGCAATGTGCAAGTTTCTACTTGCACACTTCAAAACTATGAGAAAGCAATGTGCAAGTTTCTACTTGCACACTTAAAAACTATGAGGAGTTATTGACAATTTTAACCGTTTTCTTTTAAGTAAGGTTTTTGTAAATTTTAATTATGGTTTTATAAAAAACCAGTACTTTTCTGAAAATTTGATTGCTTCAAACTCTTAATAAAATCATAATTCTTTAAAACTCTCAAATCATAATTTAAATCGACTGAACGAAAGAGTGTTTTGAAAACGTCTCAACAAGGGCTACAAGAATATGCAATAACGTGTAAACACTAAGTTCTTAGGATTGTTTTGCCAACCTAAGATAAATTTATGAAATTAATTTGCGCCGGCAGTGCGACTGCACTCAGTACACCAAATGCACCGCTGGTAATATTTTGTTGCTCTAATAGATATTGAGACTTGAGATGTAGCCCTTAAAGATTGAAATTTTAAAATATGCTCTGATTTCCCCAAATTTTGAGATATCGGGCTATTTCTAATTTTCTTATATTTTTCAGTCCATTTTACCCCTATTTTATATATAATTCTTTAAAATTTGGTTGATTAGTTATATTCTTCAGTCTCTTTTACCCCTATTTTATATATAATTCGTTAAGATTTAAATGTTGCTCTAATTTCCATTAATTTTGAGATATTGTGCTATTTCTAATTTTATTATATTTTTCAGTCTTTTCTACCTCTATTTTATATATAATTCTTTAAAATTTGATTGATCAGTTCTCGTGTTACACACATTTCAAATTTCGGAGAATTTGTACATACATAGAAGCTTTATAAAACTGGGTCTAATCAACCAAATCTTAAAGAGTTATATATGAAACAGGGGTAGAAAAGACTGAAGAATATAATAGAATTTGTTTTACTTTTTAATTATTGTCATTAATAAGTTTTATTTACATAAATATGGACTAAAGATTTTATGTTTAGTATTAATTAAATAACTAGCTGGTTACCCGGGCTTCGCCCGGGGGTCGTTTTTCTTCAAACGACTTTCCCGACAGCACACGATATCCATTGGACGGAGTCCATTTGAAGTCCAGAAACTTCAAATGGACTCCAATGGACGTCCATAGGATATCGTGTGCTGTCGGGGTTCATTTGTTTTTCAATATCCATATTGTGGACAAACATAAGGAGTGTGTCGGGTGGTTGATTTAAAGGCGGTAGTTTAACTTTTCCGTTTGAACAACACATTTCAGGTGCTTAAGTTTTAAATTTTTTGGCTTGACAATGATCACATGTTGCATCCATTTTCCCAATTATTACTCTCGGAAAAAATTTATATTTGTAATTTGGATCATAACTAAATGCCTCTAATTTCAAATCGGACCGCATAAATGTTTTCCTTAATTGAACATGTCGTAACCGGTCTTTTTCTACTCGAGTTTCACGCTATTGAGTCATTTCTGCTTTTCAAATATATCACTTACCGATCAGCGACTTCATCCCTTGGTTTTTGCCGGGCGTTTTTTTGGGAATTTCGAGATTGTTTGCTCGCATGTACCATAATTTGTTGTCTTCCGCAAATACCACATACTTACAATATTTTTTGTAAAACCTATTGCGAAAGTTCAATTTGAGGTTGAAATTAAATTTAAATAAGAAATAGTATTCAACAAATACTGTAATCATCCCTTGGTTTTCCCGGGCGTATTTTCAGGAATTTCGAGATTGCTCGCTTGCGATGTACACAGAACTTCGATATTTCACTTAAAAAATGTCCGGGAAAACCAAAGGATAAAATCGGTAATTGGTAAGTGAAATATCGAAGTTCTGTGCGTACATCGCGAGCGAGCATTCTTGAAATTCCTGAAAAAACGCCCGGGAAAACCAAAGAATAAAGTAGCTGATCGGTAAGTGAATAATCGAGGTTGCTAAGTAGCCTATGTTTTGCGCAAGGATGTAAAAAGTAACTGTGCAAAAATTCGTCCAGATCGGTCGAATAGTTTAAGAGTGTATAAAGAACAGACAGACTTAAATAACGCCCGGGAAAACAAAGGGATAAAATCGGTAATCGGTAAGTGAAATATCGAAGTTCTGTGCGTACATCGCGAGCGGGCAATCTCGAAATTCTCGAAAAAACGCCCGGGAAAAACAAGGAATAAAGTTGCTGATCGGTAAGTGAATAATCGAGGTTCCGTAGTAGCCTATGTTTTGCGCATGGATGTAAAGAGTAACTGTGCAAAAGTTCGTCCAGATCGGTCGAATAGTTTAAGAGTGTATAAAGAACAGATATTCATACAGACATACAGACATTCTATTTAATATAGATAGATAGAAAATTTGTTAAGACTTAAATGTTGCTCTAATTTCCATTAATTTTGAGATATCGGGCTATTTCTAATTTTATTAGATTTTTCAGTCTTTTCTACCCCTATTTCATATATAATTTCTTTAAAATTTTATTGATATTTCAAATTTCGGAGAATTCGTACATACATAGAAGCTTTATAAAGCTGAGTCTAATCAACCAAATCTTAAAGAATTATATATGAAATAGGGGTAGAAAAGACTGAAGAATATAATATAATTAGAAAAATTGCCAATAATCAATACTAAATTTTCAAAAAACATCAATTTATGAAAAATCTCAATTATTGAGACTTGAGATGTAGCCCTTAAAGGTTAAAATTTTAAAATATTCGCAATTTTTCTAATTTTATTATATTCTTCAGTCTTTTCTACCCCTATTTCATATATAATTGGTTAAGATTTGGTTGATCAGTTCTGGAGTTATAGAAATTTCGGTAAATTTGGCACATACAGACATACAGACAGACAGACAGACATACATACACACATACCGACATTTTTTAAAATAGCGATTTTTCGACGTTTTAGAACATTCTGAACACATTGGCAGCTGCAACTAAAAAAAAATTTTTTTACGAAAACAAAGCTTCCTCTATGAGAAGCAAAAATGACTATAAACTATAAGTTATCGATGACTATAAACAGGGTTCATCTTTAGATTCATTATCTAATACAAAAACACTTTAAAACGCTAAAATGAAACAGCATATTCCGAAATAAGTTAGTTTTTTTAGAACTTTTACCTCTCATATTTCCAAAACTAAATGTCACCTCAAGTTGAAACTTTTTTTCTATTAATATCTTACCATAAAGAACTGATTTGCATATGATTCGATCCCGAAATCGAGGGCCGCAAAAGGGGCGATTTTTACAGTCACTCTTTGTTTTTGACTTGATTTTCAAATTCTTTAAATTTTTCATACACGTTGGCTTTGTGTTTAATAAAGTAGACAAAACAAAAACTCGTTGCGTCATCTTTGAAAGTTAAAAAGTAATTCGCACCACCAAAAGATTCGACCGACATAGGCCCGCATAGGTCCGTATGGATAAACTCACTTGGTTTCGTCATTTTATTGGTGCACTTTTTGAACGGCAATCGGTGCGATTTTCCTAGTTAACATGCATCACAAAAAAAAATCTGTATTGTCTGCTGATGCACCTGTCACTAGTCCCTTTTTGAACATATCCTGTATGGCGCGTTTGTTCACGTGACCCAAGCGCTCATGCCACACTTGAAGACTGGTTGTTGTCACGTTTGCTTCTTCGTCATCACTAGGTTTGATTACTCCAAAGAATATTCGATAGATACCGTTTTCTTGCCTTGCGCCTGACGCGAACACTTCGTTGTCCTTTTCTATTGTTACGTGTCCTTCTTTGAATTTCACTTCGAAACCGTTTCTATTACACACGCCTACGGAGAATAGACTTTTCTTTAACTTAGGCACATAGAGCACGTGCTCGATTCTTGCCGTTTGCCGGACACCATTTATGTATCTGAGCACTGGCACAGTACCCTATTCAACGATTTCGCATTCTTCGCCGTCACCAAGCGCCACTGTTCTCTGGTTTTGAACGCGCGATACTCCGCAAACCAATCTCGCCTGTAAGTTAGATGCTCCACTGTCTGTGAGCCACACTTCACTTTGTTCTAGATCCAACACCGCTCTCACGTGCGCGTTTCCTGACTTCTCCCACTTGGGCGACCCGTGCTCTATTACGAACGCGCAATCACGTGATTTGTCGTGCTTCCGGTCACCACGTTTCTCTCTACACTAACTTGCGAAATGGCCGAATTCATGGCACTTGTAACACTCAACGTCTTTCAGCAATCTGTTTTTTCTTCTTTCGTTCTTGTTGCCATGCTGTCCGGATTTTTAATCCTTTTTTTGGTGGCTGAAAGCGCACTCGTTTCCTCGCGTCTAATCCAAGACGAATCTCCTCGCTTATAAGGCGTTGTCGGAGATTTTCCAGCGTTTGACGATTCGAATCAACACTGTCCCACGCGGTTTGCAGTGTGCTATATTTAGATGACAGACGCCAATATTTTTGCCATTATCGTAATGTCTGTTACGCTTTTTCCGAGGTCGGTCAGTTAAGCGGCCATGTTCTGCACCTTCGCTATATGTTGCACGATTGAGTCTCCCGGCGCCATTACAAACTCGTGGAACCTTTGAGTTAGCAATAGCTTATTCGCAGCCGTTTTCTGTTCGTATATCGTGGACAATGTGTCCCACATGTCTTTAGCCTTGGTGCATACGAGCAATGGTTCCAATCTGGAATGTTCCATTGACGAGGGAATGATGAACATTGCTTTTGCGTTGTCCCTTACCCATTGCAGCGCTTCAGTCGTCTCACGATTCGCCGGTCTTGCTCTTGTACCGTCCACCACGTCGAGTATACCGCCCGACATTAGCAGGGCTTTGACCTGGAATTTCTAACCCTGAAAGTTGGTTCCGTCAAACGTTTTCACATTTCGAGTCGATAAATTTTTGGCCATCTTGAACTTGTGTCACTGCGCATTCGATAACGTTTTTGCTCACGGAGGTGGCTATCGCCCGGGCCACGTGTTTCTGAGTCACTTTGCACTCACCGTTTCTGCTCTCTGCAAACTCTACAGAGGCTACCGCCCGAGCCACGCGTTTCTGAGTCTCTTTGCACTCAATACCAATTTCTCGTCTTTCTACAGTGGCTACCGCCCGAGTCACGTGTTTCTGAATCACTTCATACACGATACCGATTTTCGTTTTTCTCTACATTTCACGCCAC
Organism: Harpagoxenus sublaevis; assembly: GCA_030770355.1. NCBI lineage: Eukaryota > Metazoa > Arthropoda > Insecta > Hymenoptera > Formicidae > Harpagoxenus > Harpagoxenus sublaevis. The sequence goes on along the minus strand of JASTWR010000532.1, from coordinate 52,845 downwards.
ACAGTATAGGTGGACTAGGCGCACAACCTGTTAAGTTTATTCAAATACAGAAGTCCGAATTATCGCAAAGAGAAAACTTTATTTTAACGAGGCACGTTATCGATCACTGGCGCTAACTTGTTCGTGTTCGAACTGACTAGCGGTGACTAACTAACATTCCAGACGAAGGATCGAGATGATCGAAAAACATTATACTTAGATGAAACGCCTTTTTCCTTTTCTGGGCGAACAAGGGCCAATAGCCTTGAGCCGTGATGTTTCACAAACGCGCACTCATATGAAACGTCAGATGCGCATGACTTACATCAACATTATAAATAATACTTACACAAGATGTATTCGTAATTACGATGTCGGTAGACTGTGGGGTGGCTGAAACATTTGCATTATTTTCATCCACGATGAAAATTATTTCTCCGGGGCTTTCGAATGTCAGTTTTTGTTCTTGTTTTTCATAGTGTTTTCTGGAAGAAAAATTGGAAACAAGATTGCAAGTATAACTTACTAATTTAAAAAAAAATCAAATAAAAGATTACATATTGTTTACTTACCTGTGATACCTTGACCTATTTTCGGCACTGTGCCGTATAATTCTTTTGCAAAAATTGCAATATGCAAACAGTTTTTGGCCTTCATAGTAGGGCTGACGATCATCCCCGGATATATAAATATCCGGTTATCCGGATATCCAAAATAGAGATAGATCCGAGATAAAATATTTGATATAAGTGAAAATCCGGATCTTGTTCGGATCCGGATTTTGTTCGGATTTGGTTCTTGTTCGGATCCGGATCTTGTTTGGATCCGAAACTGTATTATGCTGTTTAGATTTTCGATTCAATTATTCGATCGTTAGATCTTGGATTCAAATCTTAAACGCGAGTTACCATAAACCATAAATCTTATACACGAGTTACCGTGGAGATTTTTATCATTATTAAATTCATGATAACTATTATACTAAAACATATAAATAACTTAACTTGAACTAAATTTTAACTACGGAATCACCGAATTATTATGCCTTATATTTCACATATTTTTACACATATTTCAAACTTATACTAATATGTTCAAATATTAATTTTATATTTCAGATACCTTGCTCGGAGTCTTAAGAAAAGATTGTATCTGCTGTATGATGATGTGAAAGAGAACATCAAGCAACTTATTAAATAAGTTTTTATTTTTTAATTAATTATTGAATAGCTAAAGAAAGAATTATAGAATACAGTTCAAATAAGTTTTTATTTTTTAACAAAAACATAATATACAAAGTTAAATGCAGTGCTTGAAAATCAACATGTTTTGAAGTTTTTTTAAATAAATAAGTTATTTATTAGAAAGTAAGTTCCGATTTTGGAAAAGGAAGACAAGAATATTGACATTGGCAGGATCAAGGCAACATCTTTTTTGAGTTATAATGTTTCCACATGTAGAAAACACCCTTTCAGATCCGGCAGATGATGCTGGTATACTGAGATACTTCTTCGCGAGTGGAGCCAGTGTTGGAAACTTCTTCTCATGCATTTTCCACCATTCAAAGGGGTCCGCATTATGACTTATCTGTGGTTCTGCAATATATCGTGCAAATTGGGCTTCAGCAGTGTATCGATTTTGTTGCGTTTGAAAAAGGAAATCCAGAGCACTCTCTTCTGGCTTTTCAGTATTTTCTGCAGAATTTAGCCCATCGTTAAGCATCGCGCAAACAGCGACTTTTACGGCCTCTCTTGGTTCTACTTCTTCGGCGGATAGATCTTTGTACCTCAGATCAAAGAACAAACCAATTTGTCGTGCAGTGACAATTAAAAATTTTCATTCTAATTCATATTGAACCCCGTACTGAGTTCCTGGCATGCCACTTCTTTAAATTTGCTGAGCAAATTATCGTCCAATAAATTATAATTTAGATGATTCTCCAACAGTGAACGGACGATTGGGCGAACTATCGAGAAAGGCAAATTCTTAACACATAGTACCGTGGTTGCTACCTGTAAGAGCTTGAGCACATTGACAAAATTCTCCATAATATGCCACTCGTATTCTGAGATTTCCAGATTATGAGCGACTTTTGACTTGGTTACAGATCTGTCGGCGAGGACACTGTAACGATACGCCCCTGCTCGTCACTCTCGGACCGATCAGTTGCCCGCCGCGTGAAGCTGCGAGCGCTCGGCGGTGGTGGGAGCGACCCCACCACTTGTCTGCCGGATATAAATAGGAACCGCGAGCAGACCGGAACATCGCGCTGCGGTGGAGCATTGCCTTATTTCGCTGAGTCAGGTTTTACTAGATCTCTTGACAAGACCGTTATTTCGGAACCTCTTTATCGTGTGCTGTTTTGGATAAAACGTTATACTTGATTCTTTGATAATGGCTTTCTGTGTAATGTTCTCGTTCTCTTGACTATCTGGTGAGTTAATCATATTTATTTTTAACAACATCATTATAATTTAATTGGGATTTACAGATTTTGATCTCGTAGTCATTTACAAACTAACATCGTTTCTGGATCTTCCAATCATGAAACTCACTAGAGTATAATGGAGAACTTGATCAAATATTAATTTATATCGCTGAAAATGGCTCAATCCTGAGCCGAAACGTACGGATTGAATGTACAAGGAATTAATAAATCAGTAATCTGATATTTCAACGCATCAAGAACCGCGTCGACTCTCAGTGCCCTTTACCTGTTTGTTTACTAGATCTGTTACGTTTTTTGGTGTGCATCTCTGTCGACGTGCCTTCCTTGATCGGCGGCTCCTTGCTGTGTTTCACCTGGACACCCCTCCAACTCGGAGGGCAGTATTTCTGCAAGATCATCGCTTAAGCGACATGCTGACGAAGAGTTGACCTGTTTTGCCGGCTCCGATAAGTTGCCTCGTGTCGAGGATATTGAATCATCCACCCAAGGTAAATTTGTCTCATGTAACCGCTTTCAAAGCTTGGCTGATTTGGTTGACCTGCATGACGATGAAGAATCTCCTTCGGAACCGCATGCTACCGGCAGTCAGGTCCGCGTACGTCGATCTAATGATGAGATAGCTCAGGATAGTGAACCTGCAGCCACTAATTCGCAAAAAGTTAACAAGAAGCCTCCTCCGATCTATCTTGCTTCCGAGATGGCTGATTATACCGAGTTTACTAATTTGCTTACACAATGTGTTGTTGAAAACTTTTATCTCAAGTATCTGGGGAATCAAGTAAAAATCCAGTTTTTAAATATCGATGATTTTAATGATTTTAAGAAATTTGCAATAGCCAAGAAATACTTTTTTTGGTAATACTTAAGGAGAGCTCACTCCTCACCGATTTCGTTGAATTCAGACTTAATCGACGCGTTTTTGCTCAAAACGAACGAATCTGGCAGAAAAAAGGCCCGCTCGGCCCCGCGACGCGAGATATTAACTGTTAAAGTTGACGACTATCAGGTTATGAAACCTGTCATACCGACGCGATTTAGCGACTATTAACCATGCCCCGCGGCTACTTGCGCATGCTCTGTTAGCTCTGTGGCCACATGCGCATGCTCAGTGGCCGCACGCGCATGCAAAAGTGAATGAATTTTAAACGTACTTATAATGCATAAATATAAATATGTACTTTTCATATATCAACTATTCTCTGCTTTAACAAATTATTTCAGCTACAGATATTAAGCGTCGAAGTTAACGAAACAGAAATAATTTGTTAAAGCAGAGAATAGTTGGTATATAAAAAGTACATATTATATACCAACTATTCATCGTACATATAAATATGTACGATAAATAAGTACATATAAATATATACTTTTCATATACCAACTATTCTCTGCTTTAAAAAATTATTTCTGCTACAGATATTAAGCGTCGAAGTTAACGAAACAGAAATAATTTGTTAAAGCAGAGAATAGTTGGTATATGAAAAGTACATATTTATATATCAACTATTCATCGTACATATAAATATGTACTTTTCATATACCAATTATTCTCTGCTTTAACAAATTATTTTTGTTTCGTTAACTTCGACGCTTAATATCTGTAGCTGAAATAATTTGTTAAAGCAGAGAATAGTTAATATATGAAAAGTACATATTTATATTTATGCATTATAAATATACATAGGTTTGAAATTCGCGCACTTTTGCATGCGCGTGTGGCTACGGAGCATGCGCATGTGGCCACGGGCATGCGCATATGCCCCCGCGAGGCATGTTCATGTCGCTACCAGTCGCTACAACTCGTCGGTATGACAGGAATCCTAACCTGAGAGTCGTCAACTTTAACAGTTAATATCTCGCTTCGCGGAGCCGAGCGGGCCTTTTTTCTGCCAGATTCGTTCGTTTTGATAAAAAACGCGTCGATTAAGCCTAAATTCAAAGAAATCGGTGAGGAGTGAGCTCTCCTTAAGTATTACCCTTTTTTCATACTTATTTCCCGCCGGAGGAAAAATCAATCACAGTTACGCTGAAGGGCTTGCCAAATATCCCCAATCTCACCGTTACAAATGAACTGAAGAAACTCGGTATTAATATTAACTCCTGCGTCATGCTGAACGCTGAAAACAGTTTATATGCTATGTACAAAATCAATATAAGCGCTAAATTTGGTAATTATTTAGTAATACGGACCACCCTCCGACGACCTTGACCTTGACATATGTTGTCAAGGTCACCCTCCTGAGTGACCTTCAGAAGTTTTTAGCCGGCGGTCGTTATTCGTTAAAAAGTTATTAACAAAAAAAGGTTACCAAAACACAACATTTAAAGCAGTAAATTGTTGATAAATTGAAGTTTTAGATAGAGAACTCCAGAACTCTAATAATTTTTTTCAAAGAAAAAACAAAGCACATACTTGTAAAGCACGTCACTAACCTATAGGTTAGTGGCGCGCTTTACAAGTGTGTGCTTTTTATGTGCTTCAACTTACAAGTATGTGCTTTGTATGTGCTTCAACTTAGAAATCACATACTTGTAAAGCGCGTCACTAACCTATAGGTTAGTGGCGCGCTTTACAAGTATGTGCTTTGTATGTGCTTCAACTAAGAAAGTACATACTTGTAAAACGCGTCACTAACCTATAGGTTTTGTCAATAACCAACTATTATTTGCTTTAACAAAACTTTAACATGCTTTTGCCATAATTAAAGCAGAGAATATTTGTATTCACGTTTTCTAATACATAAAATTGTGTATATACTTTTCAATATACCAACTATTCTCTGCTTTAAATAACTTTCCTTTCAATATACCAACAATTTACTGCTTTAAATAATTTTCCCCACTAAACTTTTTTTGTTTATAACTTTTTAATAAACAATGACCGCCAGCTAAAACCTTCTGAAGGTTACTCAAGAGGGTGACCTTGACAACATATGTCAAGGTCAAGGTCGTTTATGCCTTTCAATACTCAAAATAACTGCTATATTTGTCAAATTTTTTTTGTTAATAACTTTTTAACGAATAACGACCGCCGGCTAAAAACTTCTGAAGGTCACTCAGGAGGGTGACCTTGACAACATATGTCAAGGTCAAGGTCGTCGGAGGGTGGTCCGTATTACTAAATAATTACCCTAAATTTTTGCTGTCTCAATTAAGAAAGAATAGATTTCAATTTTATTTTAAATTTATTGGGCAAGTATATCAACAGCAAGATTGTCCTTCAATGTTATCGATGTCAAGCGTTCGGGCACACATCCGCTAACTGCTTCAAGAGATCTCGCTGCGTCAAATGCGCTGATAATCACATTACTTTAAGCTGTAAGAAGGACCCAAATACCCCAGCTAAATGTGCTAACTGCTCTGGAGACCATCCGGCCAGCTTTTCAACATGCCCGTCATAACTGAAATTCTTAGAAAAAAGAACAACCTCTACTCAACCCATTGGATTGGCAAATAACCCGCATGATTCTAGTAAAAACTTGCATGCTAAATCGGATAATTCTCATCGCTATATTTCAAATCCCAACGTTCCTATGTTCCCTGGCTCCTTGGCTGTGTCAACAAATAAACGTATACAATATTCACCTTTGAAAACATATCTCAAGGCCTTAAATTCCAATAACACTCGCGATAATATAAATACTGCATCATCGAAGGATTTAGCTAACTTTAATGGTCTGATAACAAAAATTAGAAAGTTAAGTCAACTTATTAATTTAAATACAATGTTTAACGTCAATAGAGATCTCAATAAGAGGTTGGCTACATGCACTGATGGGGTCAGTACATTACAAGCATTTGTTGAGGCGGCTGAATTGCTTTGAAATGTCTTCCCTCGTTACCCCGTTGAGGATTTGCTTGTGGAACGCCACCAGCTTGAATCATAAAGATTTGGAACTCCATCATTTCCTACTTAATAACAACATTGATGTCGCCTTAATCACTGAAACGTGGTTGCATCCTAGCACTAAATTAAGTTTTTCTGATTACGACACCGTACGCTTGGATGCTTCGCGTGTTAAAGTTGGCGGATTGGCTATTGTCATTAGCAAATCTCTACGATTTCATACTGTTCCCGTTCCGGATATAGACGGATGTGAGTTGCTTTTGATCAAGCTGTTATCGAGCTTAAATCTTACGCTGGGAGTCTCATATATATCTCCCAGTGTTAGGTTTGATTTTGCTCTTCTCGAAAACCTATTTAAAGATCACCATCAGCTTTTACTAGGTGGCGATTTTAACCCTTCGTAGTAACACCTGGGTCAATTTGACCCGAGCCTCAACGTTGCTCGTAAATATATTGCGCGTAATTTGAAAATTGGCGGGCATGAGGCCCTCTAGCTGTAATTCATTTTTTCGTAAAATTCAGTTAAAAAAAAAAACAAATTTTTCGCGAATTTTTTAAATGTTAAAAATTCTTGAGACACTTCTTTTTTTATAGCAATCAATTTAGCAATATCGCAAGTGCATTCGAGAATTTTTTTGAACACGATCGGTGGATAAATGGTCAAACGGCGAACGATCAAAGTTCGTCTCGGGTCAAAATGACCCAGAGTGACTTCCTTGTTTGAAAAAATAGGTGTGATTACGGAGGGTTAATGCAAAGCATCGCTCGTGGAATAACTTTTCCAATAATAGTAGGGGCATTAATCTGTTGCATTTTATCAATAAAAATAATCTGAACATTGTACATAGCTCAACTTACTCTCACAAATGCCGGGTAAATACCCCTCAAATATAGATCTTTTTATCTAAAAATGTTAACAATAATTATTCCTGCTTAACCCTGGACAAATTATCCTCTAATCATTTACCCGTCCTGTTGGATCTTCAGAATTCCTCCGTCAAGAAAAAACCATTTTAGTCGCATAAACCCAATTGGGAAAAATTTAAATCTTCCACCTCTAAATGGAAAATTACATACAATTTTTTAAATGCGAAGGAGATCGATTGTTGCATTGATCATCTGTAGCAATTTCTCTGCAAGGCCTCTGGACGGTCCATAAGTGTTTCGAATTATAATTTAAATCATTTTACTTCTGATCCTAGTGTGGCTGCTGATATTGACAAGCATATCAAACTTCGTAATTATTACCGTCGCAAGTTTCAGCGCACAGGTATTGATAAATTCAAACATTATCGTAATGTTCTCACTTCCATCGTACAAAACAAATTGCGCGATGCTAAAAATAAAGCTTGGTCTGAGCGCTTAATAAAAGCTAAAATCAGTGATAATAACGTTTGGAAGCTTTCTAAGTACTTGCAAAGAAATAAAACTCCTGCGCTTCCTTTTTCTATCGATAATAATAATAGCACATTTGTTTACGATCCTGAAAAAAAAGCGCAGTTATTGGCTTTCATAAAGTTTTTCAAGATGCAGATAATATTACTTCCCCTCATGAGGAAGTTGTAAATAAGTTCATTAAAACCCTTGATGATGCTGCGCCTCAGTGTGATCTTGATTTCATTACTCCTCGTCTAATTTATGATGTTATTAAAACATTTCCTACCAATAAAGTTCCTGGCTCCGATAAGGTGACCACGGCTATGCTTAAAAACTTTTCTTTCAAAGTTATCCTTCAAATTTATTATATTATCCTTCATTCTTTCCGTCTTTTTTATTTTCCATCTCGCTGGAAAACAGCTAAAGTACTTGCCTTTCCTAAGCACGGAAAGCCACAAACTTTCCCGGCAAATTTTAGACCAATAAGTCTTTTGAGCGGATTGAGTAAGGTTTATGAGAGGGTGTTATTGACTCAAATTAATGCCTTTCTATCAGAGAATAAAATTATAATCAACGAGTAGTTTGGTTTCAAGCGACGTCACTGACGGTCACTCTACTGTTCAGCAACTTCTCCGTGTTACCGAATCTTTCGCCATGGAAATCAATAAAAATAGAAACTCGGCTATGGTTTTGCTTGATATTCAAAAAGCATTTGACGCTGTCTGGCACAGGGCTTTACTATATAAATTAAATCTCATAAGTATGCCTATGTATATTATTAAAATTCTACGTTCTTATCTTGAGGATCGCTTTTTCTTTGTTTGCTTTGAGGGTCAATAGTCATCTGTTTTTAACGCACCCACTGGAGTTCCACAGGGTTCTATCCTGGGACCCATTTTGTTCAACATCTTCATTAATGATATTCCCCAAAACTGAGATGGCAGTTTATGCGGACGACATCGCGGTCTACACCTCATCATGGAGCCCGGCGTTGCTCGTCCTCCGACTGCAGGAGCATGTTGATGCCATCGTCCAATTCTTTCAAGAATGGAGGATGACAATTAACAACGAAAAAACCGAGGCAATAATTATTTTCCGCAAGAGATTCCCGCTGCTTCCATCGATAAAGATGTCGAATTATAGTGTTCCATGGTCCAAGTTAGTCAAATATCTCGGTGTTAATATTGACTCCGGCCTCCGTTGGAGAAAAGCGATTAGTGATAAGATTTCTAAGACTTATGGTGCCCTTAGAAAGTTGTATCCCTTTATCGCCAGAAACAGCGATCTTCAACTTAAATACAAATTATTATTATATAAGATTTGTGCTAGACCGGTCTTATTGTACGCTGATCCTGTTTGGGCCCCGGCATGTAGGACCTACCCGGGAAAAAAAGTTTATATCTAATTATATATAATTATATTACATTATATATAATTACATATAATAAGATCTATTTATACATTAAATTATATACAATTATATCTAAATATTTATAACCACATTAAATTATGCAACATTATATTACAATTCTTTTTTGAGTAGATAATAATATATAATTATATCAAAATATTTATAACCCTATATAGAATTATACAACATTATATTATAAATCTTTTTTAAACAAATAATTATATGTAATTATATCAAAATATGTATAACTCCATATCAAATTATGCAGTTATATTAGAATTTTTTTTCAAGTTAATTGCGGCACATCAAATTATATATAAACTTATATATAATTGCGTCAAATTAGATATAATTATACACGTATATATTTTATATATGATTATATATAATCATATATTAACACATTACATTTTTAGTTTTGGATTATCCGATAGATGGCATCCAATGGGATCTGTTTCTCGTATTTAAAATTTAACGAACAATGGTATAAAAACGGTGTCTAGAGACTCGACAGTGTCTCGCGCCAAGTGATATAAATCACGGTACGGCACAACTTTTGTATCAGTTGTATTGTGGAGTCCACTTTTTACTCTTATAAAAAAGTGGCACATTTTAAAATAATAATATTTAAAAATAACAATTTTCTGCAGTGGATGGATACCGAGGGACTTTATATATAACTATACATAATTATATATAATTGTATATAATTATATATAATTGTATATAATTATACATAATTAGATCAGGTCAAAATCCATACATAATTATATCTAGAAAGTTATACAAAATTATATATAATTAGATATAAACATTTTTTCCCGGGTATCTTGTTCGTCTGCAGGTAGTGCAGAACCTTCGCATTATCTTAAATATGCCTCGCGACACACGAATTTCTGATTTGCATGCCCAGGGTCAGATTGAACCTATTAGTAAAATAATGAAGGACATGATCACTAAAGATATAAATTGGATCATGATAATCCTCTCATTAGGAATGTTGGTAACTACGATGTAGATGAGATTCCTTTGGCGATAAGATGTCGGTTACCTAAGCACTTTTTACAAAATTTTTGATGGAATATATTCTCTGAATATATTAACTTATACCCCCTATTCCCTTCTTTTCTTTCCTTTCCTTTTTTTCTCTCTGATTTAGCTTTAATGTTTTTATGGTTTTTCTTGCAAGTTTTTCCCATCTCTTTTTATTCTGGAGAAAATTGCTCTTCCAATTTTTGTCTTATGTATTATTTTACTATTTACTTTAAATGCGGGTTATAGGCTTGTTCCTGGGTACTGCATCGAGGGACATCGGATCTATTTATAAAAAAAAAATTTACCGGAGCATCGAGTCTTGTCCCGAACTCGAACCCGACACGACCACTCCTAGTAACCGCCTCACCAGGTTGGGTGCCTCCAACCTTTCCACCGTATGGGGTGCCCCTGTTCTCATTTGGGTGCCCCCGGAGTACGAGCTTTCCCAACCGGGTGCCCCCGGTTGGTTATTACCTGCCTCCAGGTCGGGTGCCCCCGACCTTCCACCGTACGGAAGACGGGTGCACCCGCCTTTAGCCGGGCGCCCCCGGTGTACGAACTCGCTCGACCGGGTGCCCCCGATCGAGCTTCCTGATCAGCCAGACCTACGCGATAGTATCAAGCCCGCGATAGCTTTAAGTCCGCGTCTACGCGATAACATTGACTCCGCAATAATGGTAGGTCCGCGTCCTTGCGAGTGTCCACACACGCACCTGCGTACACACACATTGTAATCCAGCACACCTGGCGGCTCAGCGGAGCCCACGCACAACGCACACACTTGCGCCCACACACATTGCAATAGACAAAATCCACACCAGCACACCTTGCGGCTCAGCGAAGCATACACATACACATACACACACACACACACACACGCACACACGCACACACGCACACACATACACACACATATCTTGCGTACACTCACACACATCCACCTACCAAAGTGTATTCAAAAGGAAGATTAATAAACTGATTGTATGTAAAACAGAGCAGTGTCTCAACGCATTTCTCGACCCTGTCCCCCGGCAAGCGAATTCCGAGCGGCGAGAAAGCGTAACGTCACAACACTTTCCACGGGACGTCTATTCTTTAAAAGGCGCTCAAGCATATCAAATGTAGAGTTCCAACGAGTAGGAACGCTTTGTACTAACTTAAGCACAGGCATCTTGAGATTTTTTTTATTTGCTTTTAATGCTCCACACGCTATATTTGAATGACGGAAATGTCCGCCCAACTTCCTTGCTTTTTGACAAAAAGTTACAATTTCTCCGATATTCTATTATTCTATCCTTTGGATATCGCAAGCTGCATGGTATGTGCTGCACATGTTGTCCCCTCTTTCACTGTCAAATTTGGTAGAGCTTTGATAGCGTTCGTTATATTTATACTTTATAGCGTTGTCCGTAACAACTGTTGTAATTTTTCCGTCAATCTCCCATTCATGCAGAACTTCAAATAATTTTGCATTTATATTAATGGTCGTATGGCGTTCTTTTGACTTCCTCCGTTGTTAGCGTATAAGATTTTACTTCCCAATTGTCTGTTAAGAATTGACAGACCACTGTTACGTATGCATCTTGAGTTTTCAAGCTCCAGAAGTCCGAAATGCACGTGACAGACGCAGCCTTGGACATCTCAAGCTTGATCTTCTCTTTTACATTATCATACATGTAGGATATTTTGTCTTAACGTGATATTATTATACGCTTTATTTCTTTTCGCATCGGTTTAGATTCTCGAGCGAGGTCGAACGGCCTGTGTATGTTTTTGGCGTATGATCGGTAATGTTATTGTCCGTATGTATGTTTGTCTTGTCGACGGGCGAGAGCCCGACTCGGCAAACGGTGACCAGTAGTCGTTGGGAGGTCGTAAAAGCGAAAACATCGAACAAACGAGCCGGTTTAAATATTAAGAGAGACGCTGCTTTTGTCCAAGATCCGAGACCCTATTTTGTAACAAATAAACTATTTTGTAATTATACCAATCGAACCATCTCATTTAATATAAAATCCTACATCTTTTGGGGGCTCGTCCGGGATCGGATCGGATAAAATTATAGAGTATACCGCGAGATAAGGAAGACGTTCGCGATTGTTCAGGACTGTTGCGCGGGTGACGTATTCGAGAAGGAGGAAAGACGTTGAGAATTGAAGGCGACTCCGTGTAGCGGTCGCGACGGTTGTGACGACGACGAGAATAAAGACGATTACGAAGATTAACAAAGAAGATTAACGACGGAATTTTTAGAATTTGACGACGAAATTGAGGAAGTGCGCAAGATGTCCGACCCGAATGCTTTCACGCTAGCCGATTTAAAGGGAAAGTGCAAAGCGCTTGGATTGCCAATGACGGGAACGAAGGCGGAAGTGATTGCGCGACTTATGGAAGCTGACCCGACAAAGTCGTGGATGACGGAGGAGGATGAGTGTGATGGGAGCGACGACGATGCGCGCACCGTAGTCGGAGCGCCGGGAAATGCACTGCGTCGGCGAGAGATCGAGATCTACAGACGAGAGAAGGAGTTGGCGGAGCGTGAGCTTGAGTTGGCTCGACGTGAGATAGCGATGTTGCGTGAGCAGCAGCAGCAAATTGCCGTCGATAATGAGGGGGAGGCGGCAGCGGTCAACGTCGAGGGAAGAACGACCCCACGTACCGCGGATGAACCTGACGACAATAGGCGATCTGCTGAACGACTTCGACGGCGTGTCCACCGATTTCGACACTTGGGAGAAGCAGCTACGATTTGTGAAGCAGACCTATCAATTGGGAGACGACCACACCAGGATCCTGATCGGCACGAAGCTGAAAAAAAAGGCATTCGAGTGGTTCCATTCAAGATCAGAATATTTGAATATGCCTCTCGAAGCCATTTTAGAGAGTCTAAAAGCAATGTTCCAACGCCGTGAGAGTAGACTATCGTTGCGCAAAAAATTCGAGAATCGCATCTGGAAGAGGGAGGACACCTTTCACGAATACCTCCATTAAAAAATAATTATGGGAAATCGTGTGCCAGTCGATGAAGACGAATTAATCGAGCACGTTATAAATGGTATTCCGGATGCGGCATTGCGCGACCAGGCGCGCATACAAGGATTTGCGTCAACGGATGCCCTCTTGAAGGCCTTCGAGAAAATAATGCTGCGGGATCGCGGTATTAGCAGTTCAATTCGACGAAGCGGTGGAACCGGTGGAACGTCGAGGGACGAGCGGCGCGAGCGGTCCGATGGAGCCGGAGGATCAAGTGGCGGTGGGGGGAACATAGGGAGAGCGATGACGGGAGGTAGGCACTGTTTCAACTGCGGCGCGCGAGGGCATATTAGTGCGAATTGCCCAAGTAAAGATTTGGGAGCTAAGTGCTTCAAATGTGGTAAGCATGGACACATTTCGGCCGTTTGTAGAACGAGAGGCGAGCCGACGAAGACTGTTGTCGCGTCGATTTCGGAAGTTAATAAAAAATGCACAAAGAACGTAGCGATCGCCGATAAAATAATCTCAGCGCTAATTGACACGGGTAGCGATATTTCTATTATGCGGGCTAGCGAGTATACGATGATCGGGGCACCAAAGTTGCGGGTATCTAGGACGGAGTTTTGCGGGGTGGGGGGCTGCCGTGCGTCGGCTTTCGGAGAGTTTCAGGCGCGGATTACAATTGACGACCACGAATACTGCGTAATGATCCGAGTTGTTCCTGACGGCGTCATGCAACACGGTTTGCTTCTCGGGACGGACTTTTTGAATACCGTGAATGTTAGCTTTAAGAGAGGCTCGATTGTGATTAGCCCGTCACACCAGGAAACGGTTGATAGCGAAGCATGTCCTGAAATATTCGCGATTGATGTAACGGACGAAGATGTAATAGGTGTATCGGGTGTACAGGACATCGAACACAAACGCGCCATAATAAATTTAATTGAAAATTATGAGCCGGATTTGTCGCGCGAAACTGACGTAAAAATGACTATTATATTGAAAGATGACGAACCTGTATATCAGAAAGCGAGACGTCTGTCACAGTGCGAAAAGGACGTAGTCAACGCGCAGATCGACGAGTGGGAGAATCGGGGCATAGTTCGGCCGTCTACTTCGGATTTTGCAAGTCCGATTGTTCTTGTAAAGAAAAAGGACGGAACGAGTAGACTTTGCGTAGATTACCGGATGCTGAATAGGAAAATAATTAAAGACCGATACCCGCTTCCTCTAATCGAGGATCAGTTAGACAAACTCCAAGACGCGAGAGTTTTTAGTACGCGTGATTTAAAGAATGGTTTTTTTCACGTGCGCGTAGATGACGCGAGTATAAAATATACGTCCTTTGTCGTGCCTGACGGTCAATATGAGTTCCTTAGAGTTCCGTTTGGTTTATGCAATTCTCCGTCGGTTTTTCAACGATTTGTAAATAATGTTTTTAAAGATTTGATTAAACAAAAAATTGTACTAATTTACATGGATGATATAATTGTGTTGTCCAAGGACGAGAGCAGCGGATTGAAGAATCTCGAGATCGTTTTAAGAACTGCTAGCCAAGCCGGATTAATTATTAATTGGAAAAAATGTAGTTTTTTACGACGAAGGGTCGAATTCCTTGGATACGTGATCGAGGGAGGGACGGTACGTCCGTCCGAGCGAAAGGTCGAGGCCGTTATGCGTTTCTCAGAACCGCGAGATGTGCGGCGAGTGCAGGCTTTTTTGGGATTGAGCGGTTACTTTCGTAAATTCATTTCGAAATATAGTTTGATAGCACGACCGTTGTCGAATTTGTTGCAAAATAATGTAAAGTCCCATTTTGGCGTAGCCGAAAAGAACGCGTTCATGCAACTAAGGTCTGCATTGAGCGAGCGACCAGTGTTGGACTTGTATCGGGTGGGCGCGGAAACCGAGTTGCATACGGACGCGTCTATGTACGGATACGGAGCGATTCTTTTGCAGAGGAATAACGAAGATCGATTATTGCATCCCGTATATTACGCGAGCGGAAAAACGACACCAGCCGAGGAAAAATATACGAGCTACGAGCTGGAAGTCCTCGCGATAATTAGAGCGCTCAAGCGATTTCGTGTATACTTGCTAGGTATTGAATTCAAAATTGTAACGGACTGTCGAGCTTTTGCGTTAACGATGTCGAAGAGAGATCTATGCGTGCGTGTGGCGCGATGGGCATTGTTGCTCGAAGAATTTAAGTACACAATCGAACATAGGCCGGGCAAGAGTATGGTTCACGTTGACGCTCTCAGCAGGAACCCGCTACCATACTGCTTAATAATAGGCGAATGTGAGGAGGGTCTGTTGGCACGATTAAGAAAGGCACAGAGAGAGGACGACGATTTGAGGAAGATTTTCGACGCGGTCGAGCGAGCTGAATCGAATGACTACTTGATTCGAGGTGGAGTCCTGTACAGAGACACTGATGACGATATTCGCATAGTTGTTCCGACTGCTATGCGGCGACAGGTGGTTAGGAGAGCTCACGAGTACGGACATTTTGGAGTAGGCAAAACAGAGGCGCTTCTGAAGAGGGACTATTGGATCCCCGGATTACGTGCCGAGGTCGAAAAAATGACGAAGAACTGTGTCGCTTGTATCTTGGCGGAACGAAAGCAGGGAAAATCGGAGGGGTTTCTCAATCCGATTGAAAAGGGGAGCGTACCACTGGACACATTTCACATTGACTATCTGGGTCCGCTGCCGTCGACCAGGAAGAGTTACGTGCACATTTTTGTGGTAGTGGACGGATTTTCGAAATTCGTGTGGCTGTATGCAACCAGAACAACGAGCGCGAAAGATGTGATCGAACGTCTGAGGAAACAGTCCTGTGTGTTCGGCAATCCGAGAAGGATTGTGTCTGATAAAGGGTCTGCATTCACGTCGGGCGAATTCGAAGAGTACTGCCGATCGGAGGGTATCCATCATCAGTTGATCACTACGGGGGTGCCGCGAGCGAACGGCCAAGTCGAACGAGTAAACCGTACTCTGATACCTTTACTAACAAAGTTGTCGACCTCGAAGCCCTGCGACTGGTATAAATATCTGGATGTTGCGCAAATATATTTGAATTCAACGCTGCACAGGAGTATCGGAATAACGTCTTTCCGAGTGATGCTGGGCGTGAACCCACGTGTTCGCGACAATCCGGATGTCAGGGAATTATTAGAGAGTGAGCTGATTGCCTCTTTTAACGACGACCAAGATGAGCTACGAAAACAAGCCCAGAAGAACATAGAAAAAATACAAAGAGAGAACAAGGCAAACTACGACCGAAAAAGAAAGAAACCTTTTGTTTACCGTGAGGGAGACCTTGTGGCAGTCCGACGTACACAACAGGGCCCTGGTCTCAAATTTGCACATAAATATTTCGGGCCTTACGAGATTATCAAGGCCCTACGCAATCACCGTTACGTCATACGAAAGATAGGCGAACACGAGGGACCCCTTCAGACATCATCAGCGGTAGATTACATAAAGCCATCGATTAATGACGACGACGATACTGAGGATGCGTCAGAGGATGAAAATTAAGAAGAAAGAGGAAGGCGAGCGGTCGGGGCGACCACTCGATCAGGATGGCCGAGTGTAGGATATTTTGTCTTAACGTAATATTATTATACGCTTTATTTCTCTTCGCATCGGTTTAGATTCTCGAGCGAGGTCGAACGGCCTGTGTATGTTTTTGGCGTATGATCGGTAATGTTATTGTCCGTATGTATGTTCGTCTTGTCGACGGGCGAGAGCCCGACTCGGCAAACGGTGACCAGTAGTCGTTGGAAGGTCGTAAAAGCGAAAACATCGAACAAGCGAACCGGTTTAGATATTAAGAGAGACGCGGCTTTTGTCCAAGATCCGAGACCCTATTTTGTAACGAATAAACTATTTTGTAATTATACCAATCGAACCATCTCATTTAATATAAAATCCTACATACAGCAGATACAGTATTTTCTTGAGGGTCTCCGAGCAAGGTATCTGAAATGTAAAAGTAACATTTAAACATATATTAGTATACGTCTGAAATATGTGTTGTGACGTGACGGTTCGCCGCGCGTGGTAGCGCCCCGCCGCCGTCACGCCGGGGTCGCGCCCGCGGACGACCCAGGGGAGCAACCGCGGAATCTCCAGGGGGCCTCCAAAGGAAAATATTTGCGCCTTCTTATTCTCTTTTATTTTTTGTATGAAAACGCGGCACCTCACCGAGGCACCGCGCCTCAACGATGGACGCGGGAGACCACGGCTGGAGCGGTACCGGAGACGACGAGAGGCTGCTCAAGGACGTCACGAGACGGGCGAGTGATCCGACCACGGGGCGCGGGGCGGACACGCGTGGCACAATGAGGCCACCAAGGAGTTACCCGCAACGACACCGGACCTCTAAGGGGGCCGGGGGTGACTGGCCAGCGCCCACCGGTCCGCGAGGAAACCGTCCAACGACGGGAATCCCGCCCGAGAGAACAAACCAACGGGCGATATCATCCGCCAGGCGATGGGACGCAGGATAGCGTTCGAAGGCCCCGCCGAAAATTGGCGAACACCCGCGCGTGATCCGCCGTACGTCGACCCCGATTGGTCGCGACACCGCGCCGAATTACCGCGCCACCCCCATGGAGGGGCGCGCTCTCGATTTCCCATCGAGCGGACCGCTCGATCTCTTCTGGGTCGTCCGCCGAAGCGTCACGTTGTCTGCGAGAAATTCCGCAACAGTTTATCGCGTATTAGTGGAGTGCCTTGAGAGTAAGGAAGATCCCCGACGCCCTGGGACCAGAAACTGCGGCACCCCCGAGGGGTCAGCGAATCCGGTGAGGTTGCCCTAGCACAAATTAACGTGTAAACGGCCACGGGAAAACCGCAAGTGCTGCGTTCGTTCGCCCCGATCGCCGTCTTCCGGGATCTCGCGTATCGCGAACGCGTGTTTTCCGAGTTATTAGTGTGGGGTTTCGTGTTAGTGAAAATCGTCGGACGCGACGTACGCCGGACGCGGCGGAACAGAAAGTCGCCATAAAAGGGCAATTAGAGTCTCGCGATTGATCGGCTCGCGACCGAGTTTCGCGAGCACTCATTCTTGGTGAAGGCGGTCGGCGGCGGGCGCGAGGGCCCTCGCGACAACATAACCGTGGACCGGAGGTTTTTGCGGCGCAATTTATCGCGTAATTCGGCCTCCTGGGGATCGCGACCGTGAGTATCGCGACACCCGGCGGGAGTAGAGCCTCGCGTTTTTTGTGTCGGATATCGAGTTTCGCGTAGCGACACGAGTCGTTGTATTGTTCTCGGGAAGTCGCGTAGGCGCTCCTTTATCGCGTACCGCCGGAGAGTGGCCCTGCGGGGTACCTGCCCGCGTATTGCGTAGAGTCCATTGCAGCGTCATCGTTAGCGATTTGCGAGGTATAATTGTTTGATCGCCGCGTAAGTGTCGAGTTGTTTCCGAATATTTGTTTGTTTTGCGTCAATTGTAATAAGGGTGTCGCGAGTAATTTTCGTATCGCGTTAGCGCACTTGCGCTCGTGCGACGGTCGACCGAATCTTTGCGTCGCCGTAAGTTTTTGCGTTGTTTACGAGCGAATTCCAGTGCGCCCAGCGGGGCGTCACCCGTTATTTGTAACGTGAAAACTCTGTCGATTCCCTTCTCGCTATATTATTTCGGTGTTGGCGATGTTAGTTATAAGTTAGATTTAAGTATTGTCTCGGCGAAAAGTCTGCCTGTCGCGGCTATTCGATCTACGTTTTATTTCCGCGATAAGCCTAAGTGTCGGCTACTTAGAGTCACGTTTCGTTGCTGCAATCCGATGGTTTCTCGAGTGAATTAGAATTAAGTTTAGCCTCGCGACAAGCCTGTTTGTCGGAGTGTAGATTCGGATATTGTATTGTCACTTACTCCGTATGTTATAGCGCTCGAATTTACGTTTCTTATACCGCGTATTATTTACTCGTGATCTTTGCCAATTCTATTCAAACTATTCACGGTTCTGTTTAACTTTCACCTGCGATATTTTCCCCGGTCAGCCCGTGTTTTCGAACGATTCCAACCGACGTTTGTTTATTGCCTTTATCATTGTCTGGCTGATAGTTTCCGGCCGGGACGACCGCTTGCTATAATAAATTCTAACTCTTTGTAATATCATCTCCCGCGAAATTATTGTTCATCCGGACCGATCAACACCGTCAATTACACGCCGTTCCAAATTTAATAATCTAATTATTTTTTTTCTTTCTCCGAATCACGATGCCCTCGTTATTTAAATAAATCAAACTGTTATTTTCACCTTGTTTAATCGCTATTATTTCGACCATTTATTTCTAATAAACGAGATTTCTAATCCATTAAACGTACGGCCTTTTGAGTGTGATTCTCTTTTTGTGTTTGTGTCGCGACCCGCGCTGCCCTGCCTCTACCCTGCCCCTCTGCCGTTAGGTCGAGCCGGCTGGCCCCTCGCGTGAAAGGCTGTGAGTTTGCCTTAGCGATTGTTGAAAAATTAGTGGACGCGAGAATATCGCGTCTGGCGCCCAACAGATTTAGTTGCGAACCGCCTGACTCACGCAAGGGATTATCCCGAGAGGCCTATCACCCGACTCTCTTAGCGTCCCTTTGATCCGGCCATAAAAAGCCGTGACAGTGTACATAGTATATATAGACTGTCTATATCATTCTTTGCGACTAAAAAGAAATCGCGAGTAGTAATTCCAAGAACCGACGATAAAGTAAAGAAAAAGTAAAAATATTTATTTACTACATCCAAATTTTAATAAAAACTAAACACGAATTGTAAAAAGTCTATACTCTTTTTTATGTACAAACCTTGTATGAGGGGTCAACAACAGTCATAAAAGTACGAAATTCCTCAAATTCAGTGAATGAAATAGGCAGTTGATTTAGGACAATAAGTCGTGCTAAAGCACAGTATAACCATACCCAGTAGCGACACTCAGCCGTCCGACCCGGAATAAAATTTTAGTGCGCATGTGCGAGTCCGTACATCTCACAACATGGTTGCTCCCAGTTGCGCCTCGAACATCGTAGGTAACCTCAACCTCCACAGTTTTATGACATGTTTTTTATTTGAATAAATTATGTCTTTTTATTAGTGATAAAAAATTCCTGCCAAGAAAAGGGTGTGACGTGCTACATTAAAATGAAGTTAATGAAAAGAGGTGGATATAGTTGTGCCATGAAGAGTTGTTCAAATATTTCTGGGCGTGAATCTACTCCCAGTTTTTTTCGTTTTCCAAAAGACCCAAATAGGTAAAAATAATTTCCATTAGCGGATTTGTTCGACCATTCCAAATAATCTTGGCAATTGATCGCTATACAAGCCTGGCAATTAAATCGCCCATTTTAATGCTATAACCTGCCGACGTCAGTTGCTTTCATAATTTACACGCGGCGTTCCACAATTTACGACAACACCCGTCACAAAATTATCATCGCGCTTATCACGTTTCGCAATGTATTTAACGTCCGCCATTCGTTTTATTAGACTCTCGATATTCACACGAATTTCGAAAACATTATAAGAGATAACTAATTGCGCTGAACAAATTAATGAGGAAGATAAAAGACTGTGTTACGATAATGTTATGAATTCCGAAATATCAATGAAGTTATGAATATTAGTGTAAAACCAATTTACAATATATCAAGTGTTTTCTCATTAATATTTTGTACAAAATATCTTTCAAAGCAAAATTGTGGTTGGAAAAATGTGGTCGCGAAATTAACACGTCACCAGAAAATTTATATAAAAATTACAAAGTTTGTGGTGATCATTTTAAATCGTCGATGTTTTTAAACGATTTGAAAAACAGACTTCAACCACATGCAATCCCCGAACTAATAGAAAATGATAATGAATCTTTTGAATTATCAAGTGAAAACAACGCAACATTTAATTTGAGTGATGATTTTGAGGAAAATACAGTAATATCAGGTAAGCAGTTTTGAACAGTGTGTGTGGTTGGAAATATCAAAAATTTGGTGAACATAATTACTATATTTCAGTTGAGTGTGATATCATTAAATCTAACTGTGATAAGCAACAATTGAAATTATTTGAAACTGGCTTTTCAGACAAGGTTGAATGTCAGTCAATATCAGGTAGTAATTTTAGTTCAATATAGAATTAACTAATGCTAGTAACATGAAATTTTAGTGAATTAGAAAATAAAATTGATGTATTGTTATTACAATTTATATATTCGTTCTTCCTTTGTAATGAATGGAATATAATCATTAATTTTGTAAGTTTTGTAATTAATGTAGTATTTTTAAATATTACAGTTAACAACCATCACGGGCAATATGAACATGAGCAAGTGGAATCAGTGTCGCATCAGTATGCTCAAACAGAGCCACAAGAGTTGGATCAGTATGCTCAAACAGAGCAACAACAGTTGTATCAGTATAGTCAAACAAAGCCAAAATTTTCTAATCATTCCCCGCGCAAAAGAATTTTGAGAGGCAGAATTGAGGCGTTACATCGAGAGGTTCAAAAATTAAAACAACAATTAGAACAACAGAAAAACATTTCTACTACTTCTTATGTAAGTTTATTACACAGTAACAGCACATAGTGATAGTGAATATTACATGTTTTCAATTATTCCAATTATTGTTTTAGTTGACATTGACATCTGAAGCACATTCTTTCTACTGAAGGATGTCCATGAGGAACAATTAATTTAAAAAAATGGATATTAATGTTTATATATTAGATACTAAAATTTTCAGTAAAAATTATGAAATTTCAACGCAAGTACTCGGAATAAACATAAGAATTTTTAAAAATATTTTTATGCATTTTTTACTCAATGACAGAACAAATAAAAAAATTAGCTTTTGCGCCCAATGATCTATATTCGCTTTTGAGCTCAATAATTATACATATTTTGTATACATTTAACAATTCTATTTAGACAATAAGTTACAAAAAATTTTAAAATAAAATGATACAAAATACACAGAAATATTACTTCGAGGAATGACTTAAAGACTCGGACCGTGCAGGCATGCAAATCTGTAGTCGTGAGACGAGCCACGAACATGCATGCGCATGTCGGGAGTCTTGATATTTAAAGCTTAACTTAGCTTACAGCACTTTGACAACACTCACTGAGCAGATCTTCCATAACTTTACGTTTTATAGAGATTCAATGTTCAGTTGTGCTATCACCGACATCATACGCTTCCAGATAGATGCTGAGGGATAGATTGCTGAGGGCTGTCAGATTGAATAGTGGACGGTGAAAGGAAGGCGAAGAATACGGTTGGAATTGTGATACAATGGGAGGAGAGAGGAAGAGAGGCAGGAGAGGGAAAGAGAGGAGGCAAGAGAGTAAGGGAGATTGGAGGTAGGTCTAGCGCGGAGGGTAAAATTAACTTTTTTAGGAAAGATAAGGAGATGAGAGGAGATTTAGGTTAGGTCTGCAGGCAGAGGCAAGAGAATAAGGTAAGAGGAAAGCGGCGGCACCTGTTGGGAGAAATAAAAGGCAACTGGCCGGTAAAGAAAGAAAAGGTATAGTAGTAACGGCGGAGGAGGGCATTGTTGTAGAGGGATCTCTTTAGGACGGAAAATATATAGAGACAAAGAGGAGTAGGTGGATGGAGACAGGGAAGGAGAATACGACAGAAGGAAGCAAGCAAGGCGATAGAAAGGAGAGGAGAGAGAGCGAGAGCGGAAAGAAAGCAAAGAGGAGACCAACAAAGGCGGCACAACTGGGCAGGTCAAGAGGGAGAACTGACAGTGAAAGTTCGATAAAGGACCTCATTCAGAAGAGGAAAAGAGAGGAGGAAGAGGAGGAAACGGCAAGGGTAGAGAAGGAGCTATTGGAGAAATTCAACGAGGCAAGAAAGGTCAATAGATCGCCACCAGCAAAATCTAAAAAGGAAGAGGAAAGAGAAGAGAACATGGCGACAGATGAAATGCTGAAGGAAATTTTAAAGAAGTTGGAGAAGAATAAAAAAAAGAGAAAAAAAGATAAAGAAGAATTTAAAAAAGAAATAAATAAAGACAAGGAGGAGATTAAGAAAGAAATACAAGAGCTGAAGGAAGAATTAAGAGGAGAGAAGGAATTTGGGAGCAGCAGAGGAAGTCTTTGGAAGACAGAATAAAAAATCTGGAGGATAAAGTCGGAAAAGTTAATTTGAGAAGACTGGAAGAGCAGGAAAACAGCAAAGTAATAGAAAAAATAGAAGAAATAGAGAGAAACATGGAAATGACCGAAAGAAGAAGGAGGAAAAATAATATAGTCATGAAAGAGGCGGTTATAAGAAATGAAAAGGAAAGAAAACAGAGAAATGAAAAGATGATGAAGGAAATGAATGAGATGAAAATGGGCATAGAAGAAATACAGGAAATAGGGCTCAAAGAAAATAAAATGACAGTATTTAAATGCAAGAGCTGGGAAGATAAAAGGAAGATAATGGCAAAGAAAAGAGAAATAGGAAGGAAATATGAGATTTTCCTGGATGACGACCTCACCAGAGCGGAGAGATTAGTGCAAAAGGAAATAAGGAAAGTAGCTAAAGAAGAAAGAGAGTCAGGGAAAAAAGTCACAATCGGGTATCAGAAAATGTGGGTGGATAACAGAGAGGTGAGATGGAATGAGAGCAAAGGAAGGTTGGAAGAGAGGAGAGACTTTCGGAAATAGAAGGTAGAAGAGGGGAGATAAGGAAAGAGTAGACGTGATGAGAGATTTGTTGGAGGGAGAGACAAATAAGTTAGAAGAGGAAAGGAGAGAGGGCGAGGAAGTGAACTGTGAAAGGGGTGAGAAAGAAGAAGAAAGCGGAATAGAAGGGGAGAGGAAAATAACAGAAGGGGAGAGAACGTGGAGGGTGTCTTTTTGGAACGTTGCAGGGGTATTAAACAAAGATAATGAGTTTTGGGAGGGGATAAAAGATTGGGATGTTGTGGTAATGATGGAGACATGGCTAGATGAGAAGGGTTGGGTGAAGTTGAAAGAGGATACCGAATGAATATAGGTGGAAGGTACAGATGGCGACAAGAAAAAATAAGAAGGGTAGAGCGAGCGGAGGAATGTTAATGGGGATAAGGAGAGGGATAGTGGAAGAAAATGAGGAGAGGTATGTGGATGCAGAAGAAGGCAGGATAGTATGCGAGATAAAAGTAGAAGAGGAAAGATGGAGCATAGTTGGGATATATGTAAATAATGATATGGATAAGAAGTTAGAAGGTTTAAAAGATTGGATGGAAGAAGGGGATGAAGGTATAAGGACGATGATTGGGGGAGACTTCAACGCGAGGACAGGAGAAGAAGGCGGAAGGACTGACGAGGATGCTCAAAAGAGGGAGGGGAGAAGAAGTTCAAAGGATAAGAAAATAAATGGAGACGGGGGGAAAATGTTAGAATTTATAGAAGATAGGAGATGGACGATTTTAAATGGGAACACGAAAGGAGACGAGGTGATAGACTACGTATTAGGGGAAGAAAATGTGAGAGAAAGAGTTGTGAGAATGGAGGTAGGTGAAAGAGTGGATTCAGATCATCATCCGATAATCGTGTGGATAAGAGGTAAGCTAAAGAAAGAAGAGAAAAAAAGAGGAAACGGAGTAAGGAGGATAGGAATATGGAATGAAGAAGGAAGAAAGTAGTTCAAGGAAAAACTGGGGGTGTTGGAGCAGGAGGGAGCGGACATACAGGAAAAATTGGAGATAGGAACGACAAAAATAAGAAAGATAATGGAGGAAATTGAAGAGGGGAGAAAGGGGTAAGTTAAGAGCAGAAGGGGGAAGTTAAAAGCAGAAGGGGTGGTGGGACACGGAATGCAGGCTGACAAAACGGAAGGTAAAGATGAAGTTGAGAAGATGGAGGAAAGGGAGAGGAAGTGTGGAGTGCTATAGAAGAAGAAAGAGGGAATATCGGGAGATGTGTGAGGAGAAGAAGAAGGGAGAAAAGGACAGGATGATCAGAGAGATAGAAGAAGCAAGAACGGAAGGAAAAGTATGGGAGTTGATTAGTAGAGTAAGAAAGAAGAGGAAAAAAATAAATGAAGAGATAAAGATGAAAGAGTGGAAGGAGTACTTTATGGAGCTGATGGGAGGGGTTGAGAGCAAGGTGACAAGAGAAGATGGGGGAAGTGAAAGACAAGTAGAAGAGGAGATAGGGCTGGAAGAAGTAAGAAGTGTAATAGGGAAACTAAAAGGGGGAAAGGCAATAGGTAGTGATGGGATCCCGAATGAGGTTTGGAAATATGGAGGTAAAGAGATGGAGAGATGGGCTTGGGAGATATGTAAGAGAGTCTGGAAGGGAGAGGGGTGGCCGGAGTAATGAAAGGAAGGGGAGATAGTTCCGACATTAAAGAAAGGAGAAGGGCATGAAGCGAGAGATTACAGAGGGATAACAATTATGGCGTCAATGTACAAAATATATACGGCGATACTGGAAAAAAGACTGAGGTTGGATGTTGAGGCAAAGAACCTAATACCAGACAACCAGGCGGGTTTTAGAAAAGGAATGGGTACGATGGACCAGATATATGCCCTAAACTACTTAATCAATAGACAGTTGGGAAAGAATAAAGGAAAAATGACTGCACTATTTATAGATCTCAAGGCGGCGTTTGATTCGGTGAACAAGGATGTGCTGATAGGGGCGATGAGAGAAAGAGGAGTGAGAGAAGGGCTGATAAACAGGGTTGAAGAGGTTTTAAGAGAGACAAAGAGCAGGGTGAAGGTGGGTGGGCAGTGTGGGAAGGTTTTTTGGATGGCAAAGGGCGTGAGGCAGGGATGCCCGCTGAGTCCGCTCCTCTTTACCCTGTTGATTGCAGATATGGAGGATTACATGAAGAAAGGGGGTTGGGGCGGGGTAAAGCTGAAAGGGGAGAAAGTTTATACGCTGATGTATGCGGATAATGTAGCACTATTGGCGGAAAAAGAACAAAACATGAGATCGATGATAAGTAGACTGGAGGGGTATTTGGATGCAAAAGGATTAATGTTAAGTACGGAGAAAACTAAGATAGTGAGGTTTAGGAAAGGAGGGGAAAGAAGAAGAGCGGTAAATGGAGATGGAAAGGAGAGAAGATAGAGGAGGTTAAGGAATTTAAGTATTTAGGGTATATGGTTAAGGCGAATGGGGGACAGGAGGCGCATATAAGAGAGAGGAGAAGGAAGGCGGCGATGGCTATGAGGGAGGTCTGGGGGATAGAGAAAAGAATGTGGGGAAGGGACTGGAGGAGAAGGATCTGGCTATATGATACTCTCGTATGGACAGTGGTTGGATATGGAGTGGAAATCTGGGGATGGAAGGAAAGGAAAGAAGTAGAAGGTGTACACGAGAGATATCTAAGGTGGACGTTTGGATTGAACTGGAGGACGTCAGGTTATATGGTGAGGGATGAAGTAGAGAGAGAAATGATGAGAGGCAGAGCGAATAAGAGGGCCTGGAATTATGAGAGAAAATTGGAGGAAGGAAAAGGAGGGGGGATCGCAAAAAAATATCTCGAGGAAATGAAAGAGAGATGGAAGAAAGGAAAGATAATGGGAAGATGGGAACAGGAAAGAAAGGAATATTTGGAAGAGATGGGTGTGGGGATAGGTGAGGAGGTAGGTGCGCCGGGTCCTAATAGACTGCGTAGGGGAGGATCTCTTGCTCCCGGCCATTTCGGCAGCGATGGTCGAGAGCGAGGAGATATGGGCGGCCGTTTCCTCCTTTTGTGGCCGAGTCATGGAGCAGAAGAAGGAGGCGGAGAGGCTCCGGCGAGGTGAAAGGCCGGATCCCAACCTTCCGCCGGAGGAGCAGGGCGTCTTCCGACGACCACGTGGGCGAGCTTCCAGGAGAAGGGGGGGAGCCCACGGAAGGCGCCCACCCGCACCGGCCCGGCCAAGGGCAGGTGTGGGATAATGCTCCGGGGAAGGAGGAATGATACCCCCCCCCCCCCAATGAGGAGAAAGTTGAAGAGAGGAGGAAAGATAAAGGGAGGACAGTCCTGGCCTCCCAAGCAATAGGCTCATGCCTGGGGATGGTAGCCCTGGGCATGTGCCGCGAGTATTCTGCGCTTCCCCCCTTACTGCACGTACCTGTGTGTAACCGGGGGCGCGGAAGGGAGGGTCGGTCCGCGGGCGGGGAATACCAGTGGGCCGACATTACCCTCCCTTCCACATGGGTGGGTGGCTGAGGCGGTGGTGTCCCGCTTCGGCCACGATAGAGTAGCGGCTCCCATAACTGTGCCGCAGGAACCTGTGCCCCACTCCGACGAGAGGGGCACGAGGTGATTAGCGCTGGGGAGGTGGCGGAAGGATATAGTTAGTTCCCGCCACCTCCCCCAATAAAAGCGCAGAGGAGGCACCCGGTGGGGTTTTAGTCAGTAAGAGTCTGACATAACCGCCTATCCCCTCCCCCGGGGGACGGGGGTATCCGTTGTAGGATTTCCCCACCGTCATAAAAAAAAAGGTGAGGAGGTAGGTCTGGAGTGTGAGAAACTTATGGAGAAAGAGAGGATGAGACAACGGCAAGAAAGAATGGAAAGAATTGCGGACTCAAATTTTATAAATGGTATAAGGAAATAAGGGTGGAGGAAATTCCGGGTTATTTAAATAAGGGATGGACGGAAGAAAGATGGAGTAGGGTGATAAGGTTTAGACTAGGTAATAAGGTTAAGGAAGGTTTATATTGGGAGGAGGAGGAAAAAAGGGCATGCAGGATGTGTGGAAAGGAGGAGGAATCATGGGAACATGTGTGGGAGCGATGTACGAGATGGGAGAACTGGGAGGGCGATGGATGGCAGGGGATAGTAGGGAGGATGTTGGGAGAGGGGGGTGAAGGAGAGGTTTGGATGAAAGCAATAGAGGACATGAGAAATGGGAGTGGAATTTCGGATGGGATGTTGGAAGGAATGTGAGTAAAGAGGACAAACCGGCGGAGACGAGGGTAAGAGAAAGGAAGGAGAAAAAAAGGAGGAAGGGAGCCAGAGGAGTGTGGATCGAGAAGTGGAATTCGGGGGAGACAGAGGACAGAGGTAAGAGAAAGAGAGGAGAAAGAAAGGAGAAAAGAAGGGAGAGAGGAGGACAAGTAGGACGGCGGAGGACGAGGCTGCGAGAAGGATGGAAGGATGGAAAGCGGAGAAGCAGGAAAGAGGAGGGAGAGAAGATAGAGGTAGAGAGAGAGAAAGACAGGGAAGAAGGGACGAGAGAGAGGAGGGACGAGGAGGGAGCCGAAGAGAGGAAGAAATGCAGCAAAAGGGAGAAGAGATGAAAGATGAGAAGACGAGAAAGTGAGATTGGTTTGGTTTGTTGGTTTGTGTTTCTTTTTGCTTTTTTGGTTTTTTTTCTGTTTAGATTGGAAGGTATGATAGGAGGGAAGGAAGGCACCGAGGATTAGAATGGAGAGAGTGGATGTAACGGAGAACGAGGAGGCGGCAGAAAGAAGGTACTACAGAATAGAAGGTACGATAGGAAGGAGGGAAGACTACAATTAATAGGAAGGAGAGGGGGGAGTGTTGGGGGGAGGAGAGCCAGGAGACCACAGAAGGGGAGCAAAAGGAATGACGGATGAAGGGAGCACAATGGAGGAGGCTGATAGAGATAACCATGGAAAAGGGAGGGGAGGGAAATAGAAAGACTGTAAGGTCGCCCAATGACCAGGCAGGGGAAGTAATAAATGTAAAGGGTTGGGAACGTCCCTACAAAACGCCTTTGTAAACCCTATAGGGGATAAGCAAATAAACACCATTGAATTGAATTGAATTACACAGAAGTATTATTTTTATTCCTTCTACTTTAAGAAATTCTCTGGATTATAATTAAAATTGCGCAAAAAATATTATTTGATTACATATACTTATATACATTTCTTTATTATATATGTACATTTCAATCGTAGCGCCGGTACATCTGACAATATGGCGACGTACCACGTGACTTGAGGACAACTACATCAAAGGTGCCGACACTCAGTGTCGCTACTGGGTATGGTTATACTGTGGCTAAAGCGTGATCGATGTTTTCTTGCTTCTTTTTTGTGGATATAGGTTGCCTTCGTGTGGCACGCCCTCTTACTGTTCCCTGCGATAGACCTGCAGCGGCAAGTATCGTAATGTCACTTTTATTGAACTCCCTTTGAGAGTCATCAAAGTCTTCATCTTGATCATTATTGTCATTTTGTTCTTTCTTTCGCCTATAATAAATAAATAAAATTAAAGGACATATGAAGCAAATATAAATAATTTTATCTAAATAATAGAAAGCACTACGTAAGTAACATAATATCAGAACTTAAAGAATTACTTATCGTCGCTTTTGATTATCTTTATTTTCATTAGTGTTTATTAATGAGTGTATGGCTTTTAGATGTTTATTTAAACACGAATTGATCCACCTGTCAGTAGTACGGTATTGCATATATTGCATATTGCTTCAAAATTTTCTGCAGAAGCCGTGAAATATTGCCACACCCAACTTCTCTTTTTTGCCATCACAAATCGACACAATCACGTTAACTGCGATGTTAACTGGGGTAACTGCGAACACGGGCAAAATGCGAACGGATACTATTGTAGTATATTAGAGTAGTGATATTTTCCCACTTCTCGCATCCGGCGATAGTCCGATATACGCTCAGTGCCGCACAATAACACGTGATGATAGGACGCTGATGTTCATGATAAATACCAATTAAGTACATGTTTTCAATGTTTTTGTAAACCCTCTACTTCCTTTATAAACAGTCTTGAATTTGAACGATATATGGGTCTTCATAATTCTGTTGGCGAGGGAGAGATAATAATGCAGTGATTCCGCAGTTAAAATTTAATTCAAGTTAAGTTATTTCTATGTTTTAGTGTAATAATTATCATGACTTGTGTTTAAAATTTATGGTTTGTGGTAACTCGCATTTAAGATTTAAATCCGAGATCTGGTTAACGCCCGAATAATTAAATCGGAAATCTAAACAGCATCAGATTCGGATCCGAACAAGTTCCGGATATCCGGATTTTTACTTAAATCGAACATTTTATCTCGAATCTATCTCTGTCTCGGATATTCGGATATCCGGATGAACGGATAATCGTATCCCTACTTCATAATGTTTCTTGAAATTTTCGTCCTCCCAAAATTTATGACACGGCCTACCTCCGCGACTCATATTTTCAATTTGATATAATAATTTATTATCTCACTTTTTCGTGAAAAGATAAATCGTGCATAAAGTTTAGCTTAAGAAGAAGAACAGATTTATTATCACATTTGACATTATTAATTGCGTAATCTATAGTGGTGCCATCATACGTATAATACATGGTTGAATTCACGACGTATTAGGACTCAGACACAATGCAAAAAATAAAGAACAAGGAATAGAATTTATAGTCGCATCCTTTTTCAATAGACGTGCATTAAAAAAGGATGCGACTATTAATATCTATTCCTTGTTTCTTATTTCTCGCATTGTATCTAAGCCCTTATACTATGTATAATACATGGAAGAAACCATGTATAATACATAGTATGTAACGATGCACCCTT
This sequence comes from Harpagoxenus sublaevis, assembly GCA_030770355.1. Lineage (NCBI taxonomy): Eukaryota > Metazoa > Arthropoda > Insecta > Hymenoptera > Formicidae > Harpagoxenus > Harpagoxenus sublaevis. The sequence continues at coordinate 22,282 of JASTWR010000532.1, read as the reverse complement.
TTAATGCATCATCTTCCGGCTAACACCCGCCGGGTACCGCCCGACTGATCACCCGTCGGGCGAAGATAGGGCGCGGTGCGCCCACCTTTTTTTTAATTGTCCAAACTATATCGTGTGCGCAAGCAATTATCGGCTCGCAGCACCGATACCCCTTCGGAGCCCCGTCGAACGCCGACGGGAGCCGAACGCCGCCGAGCGCGAGAGCGCGGAGTCTCGCCCCCGCTCCGACCGCCGCGCGGTTCGCACGGGGGAGAGGGAATCGGCCTCCCACCGACACCGCTCCGGAGGGGTATAAAAGATCGGCGTCGCGGCGAAATGGGGCCTTTTTCTCCATCTCGAGTTCAGCATCGGTTCCGCTGCTCCCGAGAAGACTACCTATCCACGTTTCCTAGGGCGACGCTAAAAACGGGGTCCAGCGATCTGAGCCTCGACCAAGAGCTCTTGGTTGTCGTCCGAACTCCCTGAACTAAGTCCCGGTTGCGACGGTAAAGCGGGGTCGAGGGAGCTCGGCCTCGTGACAAGCAAATTTTGTCGCCGGAGCTCCGGATTCCCGAACCAAACGGCCGGCCCGCCTGCACCGGACCGACCGTTCCTTGTATTCTTATCCATGCGCGTCTGGGAAATAGCGTATCGCGTGCACTTGCACATCCGGTAACTAACGCGTCCGTCTCCGTATCAGATACCGCGCCGCGTGCATCCGCACTACTTGTATATACCGCGTCATGCGCCCTTGCATATATTGTAAATGTCGTGTTGTGTGCACTTGCACACATTGTAAAAAGCGCGTCCGTTTCCATGTAACTACCGCGCCGTGTACGTTTACGCGTAAATTAGAACCACGCCGGGCGCACTCGCGCAACCTGTAAATATCGCGTTCGTTTTCGTATAAAACACCGCGCCGTGTCCCTTCGCACTGCCTGTAAACACCGCGCCTTGCGTCTTTTGCATATATTATAAGTGTCGTGTCGTGTATTGTAAAATAGCGCCGTGCGCCCCTGCACATTCTGTAAAGTTTTCGCGATCTGCATCCGTCTCACACTCGCAGCGCACGCGTAACTCAATGTTCTCCGAACCCGGCGTATAATCATTGCGCGCGGGCAAATAAGCTTGTCATTTAATTACGAATAACCGTTGTGTGTGTAATGTAATTCTGATTATTGTTTCTGGGCCTACCATCGAACCCTGATCCGGCGAGCTAAGTCCGAGTTCGATTCCTGACAAAAGGCAGGCCGTTATAAGTATAATACTTACCCAACCATGGTAGTACCGTTCACGACATGTTCAACAGTACCAGCAATAAGTACATAAAATACGAGGTAGCTTAAAAATATTTACACTTTTAGTAAATTTTTTCATCTTATATTTTTCTAATTTTATGTCGCATAGATTAATGTATATATAGCCCAGTCGATAGAGCCCGAAAAAGCCGTTGAAATTGCATTAATTCCGGGAAGCGATTTTTATTTTTTGTCTGTTTCGGAGGGTCATGGGTAGTCTAAAACCAGATTTTCGGGATTCTAACCCTGTAGCGTTAGCCGCCATTTTGATTAAAAGGGTGATTTTGTTTTTATTAAATATCTCGCTTATTTTCAACTTTAGAGTGAAAGTGGTAATAATTAAACTTGTAGAAAATTTAATTCTCTACAATTTCGGTCGTTATTATTTTTCACCTAGAATCGATATTTTGGGTCTTAGACTCGAAAGTGGGGGGTGAAATTTTTTTATTGCATTATCTCGTTTATTTTCAACTTTAGCGCATAAACTATAATAAACAAAGTTGTAGGGAATAAAATTCTGTACAAATTTGGTCCTTATCCTTTTTCCCCTAGAGTTGATATTTTTGAACTTAAACGCCAAATTGGGGGGAAATTTTAGTTTTTTTTTTTGCAATATCAAGATTATTTTAAACTTTAGCGTATAAATCGAACCTTACAAGTCGAGATTGTGAACTGAAAGCCTTGCCACTAGACTACACTTTCAACTTATAAATTTCATACTCCAAATCGATTATGCTAATTACACCCGCTTCAATTTAAGATTTTTCTCCAACATCAACAGGAGAAGACACCGACGTTAATTTGGCTACACCATCGTCAAAACGTATAAAAATTGCATAATTCCGATTTACAACTTTAAGCCAAGCATTTATGCGTGGATTAGGCCTACAGGGGATAAAAGATGTTTTTCATTATACCAAGTAAATTCAAAAAATCGTAAATCGGAGCAGGTGTAATTAGCATGATCGATTTGGAGTATAAAATTTGTAAGTTGAAAGTGTGCTCTAGTGGCAAGGCTTTCAACTCACAATCTCGACTTGTAAGGTTCGATTTATATGCTAAAGTTTAAAATAATCGAGATATTGTAAAAAAAACTAAAATTTCCCCCCGCTTTTGCGTTTAAGTTCGATAATATCAATCCTAGGAAAAAAAGGATAAGAACCAACTTTGTACAGAATTTCATTCCCTACAACTTTGTTTATTATAGTTTATGCGCTAAAGTTGAAAATAAACGAGACAATGCAATAAAAAAATTTCACCCCTTACTTTCGAGTCTAAGACCCAAAATATCGATCCTAGGTGAAAAATGATAAAGACCAAAATTGTAGAGAATTAAATTTTCTACAAGTTTGGTTATTGCCACTTTCACTCTAAAGTTGAAAATAAGCGAGATATTTAATAAAAACAAAATCACCCTTCTAATCAAAATGGCGGCTAACGCTACAGGGTTAGAATCCCGAAAATCCGGTTTTAGACTACCCATGACCCTCCGAAACAGACAAAAAATAAAAATCACTTCCCGGAATTAATGCAATTTAAATGTCTCTATCGACTGGGCTAATAATTATTAATATATTAATATTTACCAGATTTATAATTACATCTTTAAATCCCATATTTAACAATTCTTTGATCTGACATTGTAGATGCAGCTTTTTTCCTTGCAATTATCGCATTGTAAAAATATATTCTCGGCAAAAGGGCTTACTGTGGGCGCTACGTTCCTTACTGCGGTGAGTAATCAATTATTTTCTTTTATTAAATAAATGCGGGTATGTTTAGCTTTATCTTATAATATTGTCTTTTTTAAATGGTAGGTGGCATTACCACGTATATGGTAATCTTGATACAATTCCTGTTTATATCGAAGAATAAACAAAGAAAAAAATTGAAATAAATAAATAATCAGGTATACAACAGATATTTTAGATACCTATACTTAGTTTTATCATTGTAAGTTAAATATTGTTGTGCACATGTATACATATGTATGGAAAAATTTAAAATATTATATCACATACGTGTTATTAGCTAGTTGCAAACAGACAATATGTTTTATTTATTTAAGTATATATCAGAGATAATGTATTTAATTATTAAATGCAACACAAAATCTAATTTTTTAATTACTCTTGCGTTATAATTTATATAGAATAATATTTAAATATTAGTAAAACAGTTTAATATATAATTTATTTATGATATGCATGAATATGTAGGGGAGACCGGGGCTAATCGGTCAGGTTTTTTTCGGTGCCAATTTTTAACAACAAAATAAATAATTTTAGTTAAATGTGGTATACCATTGTAAAGAGTGAACCTTTAGCTACAAAATTTATGTAGGAAATTTTTGTCTACGTCGCTTTGTTTAACCGGTATAGAGCAAAAACAACGGTGAAAAAATTGAGATCTCAAAAATGCCGGGGTAGAACTGTCACCCCCCCGGGGCAAATAAGTCACACTGCATTTTCAATACATATACGTCTATCTATCCTGAAAAATGATAGGATACATTTTAATAATTGTTTTTTAAAAAAAAAATAAAAATTTTTTTACAAATTTTTATGCGACATTATTAAAAAATAATTGTTAATAATTGTTAATAATAAATAATAACAATAATAATAATTGTTAATTGTTAATAATTGTTAATAATAAATAATAATAATTGTTAATAATTGTTAATAATTAATAATTTTAATAATTGTTAATAATTATTAATGGTTGTTAATTATTGTTAATAATTGTTAATAATTGTTAATAATTCTTAATAATTGTTAATAATTGTTAATCGTTGTTCTTCTTCAACCAGTTGATCAACGTGGTTCTCCGGACATCGAATTGTTTTGCGGCTGCGTCGCTCATTTTATCCTTTTTCACCGCAAGAACTGCCTTCTTGAGTTTCTCCTTGTCGACGGGAGTCGTTTTGCGACGATACGTGCGTACCATTTCCCTATGTATACAAACTAACGCACGTGCAAGGGAAGACAGAATCACGCTCGAGAAAAACCTAACCTGAAATGGGGACGGCGCGCGCCACTCTTAGCCGCTAGGGGCGCTAGCGAAATTGGAGACGCACCGAGCTGTCACAGAGTACCGAGCATATCGTTAGCGAGAAAAAAGCTGTGTACATAAACGTGAATATTTCGGAATTTTTTAACATGCCGGGAATGTGTGTGGCATATGGATGTAAAAATAAGGAAGGGCATCGGTTCCCGAGGGACAAGATAATGAAAAAACGGTGAATCACTGTTATAAAACGCAAGGATTTTTGTCCAAATACAAATTCGCGACTGTGCACAAACCACTTTAGACCTGAGGATTATGTTACTACCGGCTCTGAAACTGGTGAGTTTATAATAAAATTAATAGACATATAATATAAAACATATGTTTTTATTTATTATTTTTTAGTGTGATTAGCTTCTTCATTATACAGAGTTGGCGGAAGCAACAGTGCTACATAACCTGTCATATATAATATTATATTTTTTTCCGCAGGTATTACACTAGTGAAAAACATTTTGAAGAAAGATGCAGTGCCATCCATATTTTCATGGAAAAAAAAATTGGATATTTCGCAAGATGCTCGTTCCACACGACAGAAGCAAAGAGAGCTGAAACTGAACCAGAACAGGCTGATGGTTAAGAGCCCCATTTTCGTTTCATGTCCAGCTATTGATGTTGAAGAAAGTGACAAGCTTATGGAACCAGTTGTCTCTCTGTCTAGTGAAAACACTAATGATTACATAATTGACATCCCTATCGGTTGTGAAATTGAAGTGAGAAGTACCTCAAACTTATGTAACGCAAGTGTCAATCAAAGCATCGAGGAAAAAGCATCCTGTCCTAAAGCAAAAGCTAAACTTTCTCAAAATAAAACTTTTGCTAACGCTGCCACTCAAACCTTCTTGAACAATACTTTTAGTATAGGCAAATTTGGTAACAATCCAGACGGTGTGATGTACTATACTGGTCTTAAATCCTTAGAGAAGTTCAAATTAGTTTTATATAGTTTAGGGCCAGCAGCTAATGAGCTAAAGTACCGCTATGCTACGGTATCAAATATTAGTGTTGAGGATCAATTTTTTATAACTCTCATTAAGTTGAGGAGAGCCATACCTGATTTAGGTTTAGCTCACATGTTTGATGTCAGCAAAAAGACAATTCAGAATATTGTTATCACATGGATATATTTTATGTATTGTCAGTGGTCTGAAATAGACATATGGCCTAGCAAGGATCTCATACTGTATTATATGCCCTCAGGATTTAGACAGATGTATCCTTCAACTAGGGTTATAGTAGATGGAACAGAATTTCCTATCGCTGCTCCTACAAATCCTACATTTAAGCAAGCAACCTTTAGCACATACAAGAACAAAACCACATTGAAAGTATTAGTTGGTGCAACGCCTAGTGGACTTATTTCCCATATTTCGCCAGCTTATGCGGGGTCAGTGAGTGATAGAGCGATAGTTGAAAGAAGTGATCTTATTAAGAAGTGTGATCCTGGTGACTCTGTAATGGCTGATCGTGGATTTACAGTTCAAGATTTGTTTGCTCCAAGACAAGTATCAATAAATATACCAGTTTTTCTAAAGGGCAGGACTCAGTTACCAGGCATGACTCTTCTTAAAGATCGCAAACTTGCCAGCAAAAGAGTCCACATAGAGAGACTCATAGGCTTAACAAAAACGTACAAGATTTTGAAAACTGAACTTCCTGTTTGCCATGTAACTTTAGGAAGTGAAATGTTCTATGTGTGCTGTATTCTTTGTAATTTTCGAGAAAATATTGTAAGTGCAGATGCGTAAGGTTTGAAAAAAGATATCTATTTAAAAAAGGATTTTGGGTATGTTGCACAGGAATTTTCTGTACTCTTGTTTAAAATAATAATCATTTGATTAACAAATTGATTGATCAGATGCTAAACTAAATAAAATACAAAATAAATGCAATGCAAACTGTTTTTTTTTTTTTAGCATAGTTACACTTGAACATACAATCCAATACCAAAAAGGCCTGCATCAAAATCACTTATTGCTATACAATTTACAATAAAACAATATAGCTACATCACAGAACATTCTATGAACCTATATAAAATACAAAACATTTGAGACATAAAAAAAGACAACGTAGAATAAAATATACAATAATACTTTCATAGATATAATAACAAATAATTATATATAGCATCTCTCTCTGTAGATACAGTATTAAAAACAACTAAACTTGCAATTTTCTTCTTTACATATCTGTCGTATCATATTCATTTTTAATTGACTTTATGTAAAAAAATTATAATTTTAAAAGTAACTAGCATAATGCATAAATCTGTAAAACATGGCTTAATGCCGGTAGATCAAAAATTAAAAATAAAATACTGTTTTTTATATTTAAACATTTTTGTCTCCACAAGATATATGAGATATTTAGTTGCTTCAGTCAAAATTTAAGTATATACTCTGAGTATATATATAATGCCTGTAATAATACTTATCTAAAAGAGCTGGAAGAAAATACTTCTCATAAAACAGATCAAGTTTAGATAACATTTCACTAATAAAAGTAGGATCTTGTTCAATTGATATTATCTTTAAATCACAATAGGTATAAACTACCAGGTAACAAACTTTTTTTTTTGCAACTAATAACTGACCTTGAATTTGATACATATATTGATGGTCAGGTTTCAAACATAGAGAACCTTTTTCGTCAAAGTACAAATATGGCACAGTAACTGGATTTATCACACTGTTACGTGAGGAGTATGGGCATTTTACTTCAATTAGATCATTTTGTCCCAACAATCTATCTGGCGAAACAGCTAAATATGGGCGTTCGTTTGACACAATTAATCCTGACTCTTCTACCTTAAATTTATTTCCAGTATATTCAATATATTTACAGATGGCAACCTCTTCATTAATGATACCATGATCCATTGCCGCACTGTGTATTTTCTTTGGATTCAGCAGTCTTAAAGCAAGTGATCTTGCAGCCTCTTCCGTTTTAGCCATACAGCAATCTTTAAAGTGACTAGCTGTCATACGAACCTTCCTACGAGTAAACCACAGAGGATTATTAGACTGACCACGAGTTTCTATCTCTATTTTTACCACATCTTCATCTGCCACATCAAGAAGGAGCGTGGATTGAAGCAGTTTATTATTAGGATTCATTCGTGAATATGTATGATCCAATTCAACGCCATAGGGATTTGCGGGAACAAGAAGGTGCTTGAAAGGCATGCTTGAATTGAATGATGCACACAAATTATGAAGTCTTTCTTTGCTATATCTCTCCCTGTATTTCGGAGGTCTGGGATCAAACTGAGTGGATGAATGGTTACTTTTCAGGGAAGCAGCTTTCAATGGAGTGCCTTGGTACTTCTTCTTTGGTTTATGGAAAGTTTGTAACTGTTGAGTACATGCCTGTCTCAATATTATATTACCTTCATGTACCATTTGTTAAATTCCAAGGAGCAACACAATAACATGTTTGCAGTGAGCTGAGCCTCCTTCTCCTGCAGCACATTCGCAATGACTGGCTTCTATTACAGCTTCATTTGTAATCTTGAGATACACGTTGTAGGTCACTTTTTTGTACATCTGGGCATGTACCAGTCCTTTAAAGAAGAAAATGTCATCCCTCTTGCAGCATCTGGCATATTCTAAAAACTTATCCTTGTACATGGCCTCACCCATATCATCCTTTTTCTCAAACCTGAGAACAAAAAATATGGATAATAAACAAGTGTAGAAATACTTTTACCTCATACAAGTGCAGAAGGCAAGTTACCTGCTTGTATAAAGATTAATATGAAGCTTGGTGATTTTTGGTAAAGTTGAATTAACATTTATATCCTTAAATTGTTCGTTCGGAGAAAGATCAAACTGGGGAAGGACTGGATCTAAATTGACTTCAATATTAAAATTGTTATTGTTTACATATGCTGTCAACCTGGAGAAATAGAGATTAATGACAGTTTGCATAGTAACATTATTCTAACCTCAAACCTTTATGCCTTACAAACAGTTTATTAAGGTTTATAGTTGAAGACTGTAAATATATATCTTTATATCGAGATAATGCTTCTTAAAAATATTTGACCACCTTTCATTAAAATAATAATAACTTGACAAACAAAACGTTATACTTACCTTTCTACAAGTTCAGTCTTTCTTCCTCTCAAAGGTGCTCCCCTCTTCCTCAATTCTTCCTTCAATTCTGCAATTTTCATTTTAGAAAAATCCATTCTTGATTTTTGTATTAATCTACACAATCACTATTCTCCAAATCTCTCCACTCATTAAACTCTCCACATTAAACGTAAACAGTATGACACGTCTCCAATCTCGGTGCTGCCCTCTGCGCTGAGCTTGTCATATCGTTGTCCCCATTGCCGTGAGCTGAAGTCGTGCGCCCGGCGCGCCACAGTGACGAGACTGCCGCATTTTCCCCGGGTGCTTACTGACCGATTTGCCCCAATTTGATCGCCCACGAAATATTAGACATGAACGATAATGAAAAAACTACACTGGATTCGTGTTCAGCATGCATTATTCTTTATAATCACGTACCTGAAGATTTGGAAAGTAAATATTATTGCAGATATTAAAAAATTTCCACGCGCAGAAAATTTCACTTCCACCTTCCGAAAACACGTTTGTCCTCGTAAAAATCATAACACGGCAGATAACCTGCCGAAACTCCGTTGGTCACATGGGTACCATAAGCAGCGTTTACAATGTTAAGGGGATCCTAAAGCAAACGCCGAACTCCGACCGGAATACTGCGCCGCCTAAGCGGAACTAAAAATGTCGATAACACAGCATTTCTAATGTCGGTATTATCGACATTTTTAGTTCGCACTTTCCATATTATTGATTTATGTCAAAATATAAATATGTGTTGAAAATACGTATATACATTGCACACATGCAATGTAATAGTCACAAACACAACGGATAGCTCCCGTGCATACAAGCGCGTACCGTGTACGCGTGTGCTGAGAGCTCCACATACTACCGAGGCTCGTTTGTATTATTCCGTAACATTGCATTGGTAATTCTTCTAGTATATGTATATATATCATATACTGGAATTATATATGCAATATGTCGGAAGTGTAAGGCATATATATCATGTGTATTATAATACTATATAATACAGTATCTGTATACACATATACACATATGTGCGTATACGCAAAATTACAGCGCCTATGATAACTATATGTGTGAGAGTATACACATTATGTGTATGAACATACGCATATGTAAATGCGCGTTATGTCTATGTACATATGCTCTCGGTGTCATTGTTCAACTTTTATTTGACCGAAAATAAGTTATAAGAAATACACTAACTTTTATTTTATATATATAATTTATATAATGTATATATATATATATATATATATATATATATATATATATATATATATGTATATATACTGTTTATATATTTATAACATAAAATGACAAATATATATTTACAGTACATTTTTTCTCAAGTATACAAAAACAATATTAAAAAATCCAAATAATATCATTTTGAATATTGAGAACATAGAATGAGCCCAACGCCTATTTATGTAAGAACGCCAATATATTTCTTCCGTTTCTTTGATTTTAATTTACAAATAATAGATTTTGTAATAATCAGTACCGTCGGAATAGACGCTTCTGATCTTTATTACAATTAGTAAACAGATGCTTTTAAATTTTATTGAGACGTGCTTTATAGACTTTTTACAGTATTTTACCCGTATTTTAGTACGTTGTGTGTTTTTATCACATTGCAAAAAGTAGAAATTTACTACTACTGTGCAATTTTCATAAAATATTGTATCATGCACTTTATGTCCTTGGAATATTTTTCATTACAAGGATTGTGCCTCCTAAGACTACAATTGTAAGGCTGGCATTTAATTAAAATTTGCCAGCCCACAATGAATGCCTGTGGTATTTCATAAGTAGCCAGCACACGTTTAACGCCTCTGGTACTAATTAATGCACCCAACCCACGGCGCCTGTGGCATATTGTAAAATGTATCCAGCCCACGATAACGCCTCTGGTAGTAATTAATCTAGCCAGCCCACGATTAACGCCTCTGGCATATTATTATATAGCCAGCACACGATAACGCCTCTGGTAGTAATTAATCTAGCCAGCCCACAATTAACACCTCTGGCATATTATTAAATGTGGCCAGCACACAATTAACGCCTCTGGCAGTAGTCAGCTCACGATAAACGCCTCTGACACAAATAACCAGCCCACGATAAACGCTTCTGGTATTTTATTAACCATACTCACATACACCACACGTTTTCAATATTAGTGGCAGTGATGTGCAATGAGGCACAAAAGCCATTCAGTAATAGCTTCTCCACAATCCACCTCCCAACATAACCCCAAAATGTTACGTTGACGGCACAAACTCCACCTCCCCCAAAAAAGACATGCAACGGCATACTACTGACGTGACAATGACAATGACTTCGGCATTGGGTAACACAACACTGCGGCTGCGGCGCGCCAAGGCCACCGTTTTTCGTGACAGCGAAATGCATAACACTCGCCGTAGAGCGTGGACGTTCGTGCACGGAGACCGGGCACGGGCCGAAAACAGCTGAGCGCTCGGCGATCGGACTCGATCACGGCGGTACGGCCGTCTTCATTTCCAGGCTGGGGGCACCATAAATTTGGCAACGTTGCGTGGTGGCCGGCCGGAATCAGCTGAGATTACCGGGAAAAGCATGTTCGTACAGGACTCTAATTCGTATGACCATAAGGTGATAATGTGTCCGTTTTTAAGTTTCCAAGAGAAGAGAAGTTAGTTAAATCTGGCTATTATCAGTTGATTGCAACGTTGCCACATCGGGTAGCCCGGCCTGGAAATAACGACGGCCATGACTCGATGGTACAGCGAGACTCGCGAGACTCGCAAAATATGATGTATTGCTGAAATAAGCGAAGACCGCGGAGACACATTTGTCTATGATTTGCGACGGCACGAGAAGGCTCTATACTATTTCGATTTGCAAAAGAAATGAAAAGAAAAATGACTTTTTTATCATATATACAAGGTGTTACAAAAAGATGGGGACATATTTTGTGTGCTTGTAAGGTGAATTGATATAAGTAATTTGAGTATAGAATGCATGTCCGCTGAAGCCTCGTTTCCGTGCTATTGATGAGTCAGACAAAAACATCAAAGTAGGGCCGATTGATTCAAAATTTGGTATACGGACCTGATTTTTAATTCCGAACAGCTTTCTCAAATAAAAATTTTTGCTAACTTCTATCGAAAAGGCACTTCACCTACACAGGAAAATTACCAAAAAGGCAACTTCACAGCCGTGTAGCACGGGAAACAAGGCTTCAGCAAACATGCGTTCCTATACTCAAATTACTTATATCAACCTACTCTACAAGCACACAAAGTATGTCCCTATCTTTTTGTAACACCCTGTATATGAGTATGACAGAAATATATGATTTCTTTGCAGAGCCGAATTCGACTTTATTGCAAATTATATATGTCATATTCGTATAACAAAAAAGTCATTTTTTCTTTTAATTCTTTTTGCAATTCGATAAAGCAGTAAAGAGCCTTTTCGTGCAATCACGAATTGTAGGAAAATCTGTCTCCGCGGTCTTCGCTTATTTTAGTACAGATAACAGATCATATCTCGCGAGGCTTGCGAGTCTCGCTCTACCGCATCGAATCCGATCGCCGAGCGCGCAGCGGTTCTCGGCCCGTGCCCGGTCTCCGTGCACAAACGTCCAGGCGACGGGTGTTATGCATTTCATTGCCACGAAAAACGTTACAATCAAATACATAAAATAATGACACTTATGCAAGATATGAAATTTGATCTTTACAGTGGGATTTTGTTTTTCTTATAATATTTATGTTTACATAATACATCAAAAAAATAATGTAATCATATACAATTATTATAATAATCGAAAATGACTAAACGCAAAAACATTACTTTTATAATTTTTGTAATGTTATATAAAGAAATAGTATAGGTATGCCAAATGCATAAGTCATTTATTTTCGGAAATATCTGGAAATGTGAATAAATTGTATGGTTTATTTTTTTAATGATATTCAAATACGTACTACACGTTACGACGAATTGATAAAAGAATACTACTTTTACACATTTATTTCACATTCAATCAATTAAAATGGTGCTCATCTCGACATGTTTTGCTTATGTTTACTGTATATTAGCAATTATGTATTTCAATATCACTTTGTAATATAAACTCATTATTATTTGAAAGTTGACATTACAAAGTAATATTGAAATACATAATTGAGCTGCACAATAGACATATGCAAGACATAAGCATCATTTTAATTAATTAAATGTGAAATAAATGTGTGAAAATAGCATTCTTTTACCAATTTGTTGTAAAGTGTAATAAGTTTTCCAATATCATTAAAAAAATAAGACACATAATTTTTTCACATTTTCAGGTATTTCAGAAAATAAATGACTTATGCATTTTACATACAATTTCTTCATGTAACGTTACAAACATTATAAAAGTAATGTCTTTGCATTTAGTCATTTTCGATGATTATAATAATTGTATATGTTTACATTATTTTTTGATGTATTATGTAAACATTAATATTATAAGAAAAACAAAATCCCACTGTAAAGATCTAATTTCATATCTCGCATTACTGTCATTATTTTATGTATTTGATTGTAAGGTTTTTCGTGGCAATGAAATGCGTAACACTCGTCACCTGGACGTTCGTGCACGGAGACCAGGCACTGACCGAGAACCGCTGCGCGTCCGGCGATCGGACTCAATGGTAGAGCGAGACTCGCAAGATATGATCCGGTATCTGTGCTGAAATAAGCGAAGACCGCGGAGACAGATTTTCCTACGATTCGTGATCGCACGAGAAGGCTCTTTACTGTTTTATCGAATTGCAAAAAAAATTTTTGAAAAATGACTTTTTTGTCATACGAATGACATATATGTATACATATATATAGATATAGATATGATTTTTGTACAGAGCCAAATTCAACTTTATTGAAAAAAAAGATGTTCCACGCTCTTGTATAATGTTACTTCTTATTCCTAACGGCATAAGTAAACAAACATATAGGACTCTTTACCGGGCGCGATTTGCGTTGAACAATTCTCCACCTACAATTCGAGGAAGAAAGTCCACATTTTACTTGTGTAACGATTAATTATTTTTGTTAGCGGGATATCGGCAGCAAGGAAAGTTTCGCATAGTTGTTGCGAACATGTGGACTTTCTTCCTTCAATTGTGAGTAGAAAATCGTGCAATTAAAATCGCGCCCGGTAAAGAGTTTGTATGTCGTTTATGTTTATCGGTTTGCTCCTGCCGGAATAGAAAGTAACATTAGACAGGAGCGTGATACATATTCTGCAATAAAGTCGATTCGGCTTTGTGAAGAAATTATATATGTATATTTCTGTCATATTCGTATATATGATAAAAAAAGTCATTTTTTTCTTTTAATTACACTAGTTTACAGCCAAAATGTACATTCAATGCCACTATTTTTTTCCTATGTATTTTGGCCCGCTAAACTCGGAAATCACATAGAAAAATTTTTTTATGGATTGGTTTTTTTGGTTTTTTGATTTTTTGTACCTTTACTTAATTGCTCATAACTCCGGTATTTATCCATAGATTTTTTTTCTCAATAGCTTGTTTTTTTCGTAAAAGTACGACCTATACGTAAACAATAAGAAACTGGACATAATTTGACGTTTTCTATTTTTGCATGGTAATAGTGTTTTTATAATTTATAAATAAAAATAGAAAATTCATTCTATCGCCATGCAAAAATAGAAAACGTCAATTTTGTCCAGTTTCTTATTGTTTACGTATAGGTCGTACTTTTACGAAAAAAACAAGCTATTGAGGAAGAAAATCTATGGATAAATACCGGAGTTATGAGCAATTGAGTGAAGGTACAAAAAATCAAAAAACCAATCCATAAAAAAAATTTTCTATGTGATTTCCGAGTTTAGCGAGGCAAAATACATAGGAAAAAAATAGTGGCATTGAATGTACAGAAAAATTTTTTTATTTTGAAAACTAATGTTATTTTTGCAAATTGATGAAATAGTACAGAGCCTTCTCGTGCAATCGCGAATCATAGACAAATGTGTCTCCGCGGTCTTCGCTTATTTCAGCAATTCATCATATCTCGCGATGCTCGCGAGTCTCGCTGTACCATCAAGTTACGGCCGTCTTTATTTCCAGGCCGGGCTACCCGATGTGGCAACGTTGCAATCAGCTGATAATAACCGGCCTGACTCACGGCCCTAACTTCTCTTCTCTTGGAAACGGAAACATTATCACAAAGGTTATACGAACTAGAGTCCTGTACGAACATGCTTTTCCCGGCAATCCCAGCTGATCCCGGTCGGCCGGCACGCAACGTTGCCAAATTTATAGTGCCCCGGCCTGGAAATAAAGACGGCTGTGATCGAATCCGATCACCGAGCGCTCAGCTGTTCTCGGCCCGTGCCCGGTCTTCGTGCACGAACGTCCAGGCCCTACGGCGGGTGTTATGCATTTCATTGTCACGAAAAACGTTACAATCAAATACATAAAATAATGACAGTAATGCAAGATATGAAATTTGATCTTTACAGTGGGATTTTGTTTTTCTTATAATAGCTTACATAATACATCGTTAATTAATGTAAACAGATACAATTTTTATAATCATCGAAAATGATTAAACACGAAGACTTTCATAATTTTTGTAACGTTATATAAAGAAATTGTATATATCAAATGCATAAGTCATTTATTTTCGGAAATACCTGGAAATGTGAATAAATTGTATGGCTTATTTTTTTAATAATATTGAAATGCTTACTACACGTTACAACGAATTGGTAAAAGAATGCTGCTTTCACACATTTATTTCACATTTAATTAATTAAAATGGTGCTCATCTCGACATGTTTTCCATATGTTTGTTGTACATTAGCAATTATGTATTTTAATATCACTTTATAATGTGATCTGTCATTATTATTTGAAAGTTGAAATTACAAAGCGATATTGAAATACATAATTGTGCTGCACAACAGACATATGCAAGACATGAGCACCATTTTAATTAATGAAATGTGAAATAAATGTGTGAAAATAGCATTCTTTTACCAATTTGTTGTAACGTATAGTAAGTATTTCAATGTCATTAAAAAAATAAGCCATACAATTTATTCACGTTTCCAGACATTTCCGAAAATAAATGACTTATACATTTGACATATACAATTTATTTATATAACGTTACAAAAATTATAAAAGTAATGTCTTTTCGCGTTTAATCATTTTTGATGGTTATAAAGATTTTATCTATTTACATTAATTGACGATGCATTGTGTAAACAGTAATACTATAAAATAAATATATAATCTTATTTTTACCACTGCTCTGTCATTGTAATAAAAAGATATTAAAAAATAATTCTGAATCAAATTAATTTTATTAGCATAATCAAAGGACCAAACTTAATTTAAAATATTCTAAAAATTTTACGTTATTATATGATTTAAATTCTTAGATTAGCAAGAATTTGAATAATTCGATACACATATTTTCATTTAATAACAGGTTGAAGGAATCTAAATGATATACTACAATATGGGGGGGTTTCACTTCAAAGTTTTGAGTTGCAGTCCCCTGGGACACTGAAAAATTTAATTAAAACCCCCATATTGTAGTATACCGTTTGAAAGGGCATAAAATAAGAAAAATTTTGGCGCAAACTAGAGGTCGATACGTTGATCCGTTCGGGAGTTATTTAAAGTCAAAGTTTGGAAAAGTCAATTTTTGACCCTAAATAACTGCCGAACGGGTCAACGTATCAACTTCTAGTTTGCGCCAAAATTTTTCTTATTTTATGCCCTTTCAAACGATATACTACAATATAGGAGGTTCCATTTAAGAAATTGAAGGTGACGTTCACGTGAGCTTCAAACGACCATCCAAAGTCAAATCATTGCCACCATTTTATGTTCCCCTTTAGAACATACAACTTTTGTCTAAAACATTTTGCTGTATCTAACCTCTATTTCGAGATTTTTCACGTTATAGACTCATTTGGTCCACCCTGTATATATATATATTTTGTCTCACTTGTCTCATTTGCCGTTCTAGCCGATGGGCAAGGCAACACGTCGCGTACGGACTTATGCGTTTTTACGTTTTTGCCTGATCGGTGATATACAGGGTGTACCAGACCTAACGTACCACCCGTTAATGGCAGATTCCTGAGATTATTTGGAGACAAAAATCTTAATGCCAAAATGTCGAGGCTGCCAAATTGTCATCCCGATATTCGTCGGTATTGCGAACAGTGTACAAAGAAATAAAGTGAATAATAGTTTCAAATATTTCTATCGAGTTGAGTAAAGTGTGGATGAGTCGTTTTGACATGCGACGTCCCTGAATGCGTGAAAATTTTGACAAGCACAATAGTAAACTTTGAACCTTTCCCGTTTAAACACTGTAGCAGCCTCGACATTTTGGCATTAAGATTTTTGTCTCCAAATGATCTCAGCAATCTACCATTAACGGGTGGTACGTTAGGTCTGGTACACCCTGTATATAAAAACATGGTTCACCAAAAGTATGGAAACCCCTAAATATTTCGAAAACTACGCATTTTAGAAAAAAATGTTTCAGACAAAAGTTGTAGAGTTTCAAGTAACGCATTAAATAGTAATATTAGTGTGACTGCAAATAACTTTGTTAATGCCAGGTAAAAATAACTTTAAAATTTTTAAATGGAAACCCCTATTTTTAATTGCATATTCTTATAGCTTACCTCGAGAGCTTTTCAAAACACTATAATAAAGTACTTTTTTATTAACTATTTTTCAAGTTATGGAGCTTGAAAGCTACGATACTGCCGGCATTAGCGTTACCCAAGATGTACCGCGTGGAGGTTGCACGGTCGGATTTACACTAGCAGAGTTGTAAATAACAATACTTTTGTAATTAAAGTTCTTAATTACTAATTATTTTACATAATTTTAATTTAAATTGAGTTTAAGTACAAATGTTTTTTGGAATTGTAATTAAAGTTGTTCAATTACAAATAGGTACATTTTGAAATTGTAATTAAACTCGAATTTTATTACAATTAAAAAACATTTTACCGGAAATCTGACTTTTCGGATGCATAACTCTTTAAGGTCGCGTCAGCGACCATATGTTTCTTAACAAAAAATGATCCTCTCTGTGTGACCTATCATTCCTCAAAGTTTGTCGGTGAGGTCTTGGGACACCCTGTATATATATGTTTGTGTGTGTATGTATATGTATACGATATATATATATACACTTTTAAGAGAGCGCCTAAGTCTGCTCCCACCTTGCTTTCACCGATCAGGCAAAAACGTAAAAAACGCATAAGTCCGTACGCGGGCGTGTTGCTTTGCCCATCGGTTAGAACGGCAAATGAGACAAGTGAGACGAAATGGCTGCGTTCAGACGACACAACTGTTGAGTTTATTTTATCAACACTACGTTGATTTGTTGGTTCTAAAAGTAAGAGCCAATTACGTTCGATTGCTACTGAGCGGCTTGTTCTGCTGAACGCGAGGTCGGTTCCGAAATTTTCGCACAGCTCCAGCTTTTTATTGACTGCATGGAATGATAAATCCTTCTCCAGAATTAAAGTATAAACGCAAACGGATACGGCACTGTTCGATTTTATGCCGAGAAAGAAAGAAATTATAAAATAACATTTATATTTACCGACCTTGATTTTCTGCTGTACCCTCTACCGTGATATGTCGGAACTAAACTTGACGTATTTCTTACTTTAGTCATGGAAATCTCGGGCGTATACAGACCGAAAATTTTCGCACAGCTCCAGCTTTTTATTGGCTGTATAGAATTATAATTCCCTTTTGCAGAATTAAAGTAGACACTCCAACGGACGCGGCTCTGATGTTGCATGTGCATGAAAGCTACCAAATTTGTGTATAAAGCTGATGTTTTCACGACTTGTCAACTCTAACCTTGGCGGTGTATCTATCCTAAACGTAAATATAAATGTCATTATATTTTCTTTCTTTCTCTGCGTAAAATCGATCAGAGCCCTATCTGTTTGCGTTTATACTTTAATTCTGGAGAGGATTTATCATTCCATGCAGTCAAAAAAAACCTGGAGCTGTGCGAAAATTTGTCAATTTTTCGGTAATTTTCACGGTAAAACAGCGACATCGTCGGAGTTCGGCCTTCGCTTTAGGATCCCCTTAATAGCGAGTTCGCACAATATACAGGTTCCGAGATATTTGATTTGACACTTTTACCCCGTTGACTGTTTAGCCCCGGTCTCCCCTATATGTAAGATATTAAATCAAGTTTCGGATGAAACGTCGCTCTGCGATAACTGATAGTACTTTGATAATGTACAAATAAATAAAGAATAAATTACTTTTTTATTTTATTGATATTATATTGCTGGCAAAATTAATGCAAAAATTCTGTGGTAAATGCAATCTTGCGAATTTAAAAATTATATCTTTACATTTTGCGCTGACAACTGAAAAATATAATTTTCAGACATTTTTTACTCATTGTCTCATTACATGCCTTTCTTTTTATATTCAACAAGTAATTCTACATAATTGTACTTTTTCATTATCAAACTTTCTTATTATCAAATTTTTATTACTTTGTTATTATTGAATAATGTTTCTTTCATATCTGAGACTTCTGCATCAGTTGGTTTTACATAAGAGGCTACATCTATCTAGAAGCCCAAAAAAAGGTCAAAATTCGGAATTTTTTTTTTAGAAACAATTGTTGGAAATAGAACGATTTTTTTTGCTCAAAGGTACATCAAGAGACACGGTAGTGTCTCGCGCCAAGTACGCGCGGAGCGAGACAGCCGTGGCTCTATATACGCGACGCGGCGAGTTGCGAGTACCCGAGATTTTTAGATCTCGATAACCAGTGAACGGATCAAGTTCTAACTAGGCTTATCGTAAAGCTTGGACCAAATTTATATAAGAAAAGTGTTTTTATTTTTCCGCTACGTGTTCTACGAGCGGAGATATTGCGATGCAAAACTCAAAGCTGAAAATTTACAATTAAGAAACGTCGACGTATTACTGTTGCTGTGTTCGCCACGGCGCGCGGCGGCGTTGCTGGGGGGGTCTGATTTTCTTGTGGCGTTCATACCCTTGCCGTTATGCGGCGCTCTAGTCTCTACGCGTAGAGATGCGTTAGTTTGATCGATCGATCACATGTGACTTTTTAAGGTAAAGATATTACTTGAATTTTTTCGAGGTGTATTAAAAACCTTGAAAAAAAATTATCTAAAAGTATCAAAAAACAAAGAATAAATATATGGCCGCCGGCAGATGATAAATGTTTTTTCGAGACGTTCGGCGGTGGACACTCTCTAGCTGAAACGGTCTATCTGAAAAAAAAAAACCAAACAAGTTATTCAAGTTAACAACAAAGAAGTGTCGTTAAAGATTTTTAAAATCGATTTTTTTACAAAATGGCTACGAATTGAAACTCGAGCATGGAAAATTTATGAAAAGAAGTCGTCAGTTTTTTATAATTATTAAAAAATGAAGATCGATTTTAAAAATCTAAGATTGTCAATGACTCGTCTTTGTTGTTAACTTGAATAATCTATTTGGTTTTTTATTTCAGATGAACCGTTTCAGCTGGAGTATCCACCGCCCAAAAAAATTCATCATCTACCGGCGGCCGTATTTCTTTTGTTTTTTGATACTTTTGGATAATTTTTTTTTTCAAGGCTCTCAATACATAAATCTTTGAGCAAAAAAGAATCGTTTTATTTTCAACAATCGTTTCTGAGAAAAAAATTCCGAATTTTGATCTTTCTTTTTGGGCCTCTAGGTGGATGTAGCCCCTTAATGGGGATTTATCTACGATGGCAAATTCAAAAATGTTTTTATTCAATTTTACACACACACACACACACACACACACACACACACACACACACACACACACACACACACCACACACACACACACACACACACACACACACACACACACACACACGGCTTATGGCAATATTAAGATTTATTTTAATCAAAATTAATTTACGATTATAATTATATACGGGGTGTTAAATTTCAAACGTAACAGGCCGAATATCTCGATAACTAAATGAAATATCGAGGTCCGGTTTTTTTTAGGTTGTATGGTATCAAGGGGGACATCTTTTGATAAAAAAAATTTGACCTTGAGTAGAGGCGTCATGGTCAAATAAAGGTCAACTTTATTTTTTTAAATAGCAACATTATTTTTAAACACCTAGTTTAAAAGGGTTTGTAGCCCTTTTCATTACGAGTTCAACGCACTATGACCCAAGGTCGCCAAAGGTCAAATAACCAAATGCGCGCGAGCTTACAATATTATTGCCTTCGAATTGCTTACAATACGGCTAACTGGCTCAGCGAGCGTTCTAGTCGCCTTGAGACTCTTCACATTCTTGGCTGTTTTCTTTCCTGTGTTTCCTGGACTTCTTTCTGGACTGAAAATTTTAATAAAAATAACATTTTATTTTCTTCATACACCCAGTAAACATTTTGATATTCATTGAATATACATTGCATATACATCAGTGGACATCACATATCCTATAGACATACAATGAGACACAAATGACATACACTGGATGTTATAGGTATGTACAAATGCAACGCGCTGTATGTACACTGTATGTCCATGTAATATACATGTGTATATTTGCTGCATATTCTATGTATATGTATGTGTACATACAGAGAAGTACATATATAGCAGATACCTTCCTTCATATACAGTGAATATTTATTGGACTTCTCATGTATGTGTATTCCATATACGTCTGTGAATATGACTTATTCTATGTATATACGATGATGTATAAACAACGTACATTGGATATCCTATTTATATATAAATTTAATGTTCTGTTTATACATTGTATATCCATACAATATATATGCGTATAGATGAGGTACATTCCATGTACATTCGTGGAAAGTATATGACAGATAATTTACATATACACTAAATATTTTTTCATATCCAATGTATGTAAATTGCATCTATATACATCTATGGGTGATATTCTATGTATATAAATGATATTCTATGTATATACAGCGATCTACAAATGAGGCACATTGTATGAATATATATACGTTTGGATTGTATGGATATATATACGCATTATATATGTACATATTAAAGACATCCAATGTACATCGTTTGTAGATCACTATACATACATAGAATATGCCATACACGAATGATACGAATATACACTGTACATAAATTTAATTACTAAAATATCTTATTGTATTTACAGATATAGGTACTTGCAATAAAAACAATATACGTATTTACGAATATATATATATATATTTATATATTTTTAATATATATTACATCTATATGACATATTATATTAAAATATATTATAATGTATATTAAAATTAAACTTTGAAATATTTTAAACAAGAAATTAAACATTATTTCTTGGTCACATTATTCCATAAATAAGAAACTTAAAAAATATAAGTACGTTAAATTACTTTTTATTAAGAAGCTTGTTTTAAAAAGTACTTTATCTATTTGAAAAAATAAACGGATCAAAATGTTTGTATAATATTAATACTATTAATAATTAATACATAAAATATCCTGTAAAAAATTGAAACAATTTTGAGTTTAAGACAAAATTGTTTCAATTTTTTCTACTGTACGTTACATCTACTGATCCCTCATTACAGCTATTATATTGAATTATGATTGTCAGAAGCAAGAAATAACATGAGGTTTTTTTTATATAATATATATGGAATAAATAAGTTTTTGAATGTAACTACTGTGTTTGATAACATGAATTAGTAAAATCCGTCAAACTCTTTATTTGTTAATATGCGTATAACTCATT